>OY757928.1:35270399-35290399 GCA_963585895.1 Sepioteuthis lessoniana | reverse complement strand
GATCCTTTCTTTTTCTTGTTTTTTCTTTCTCTTTTTCCTTTCACTTCTTTCCTTTCTTTTTATTTATTTATTTATTTTATAGTTTTTCCTCTCTTTATTTCCACTTTTTCTGGTTTATCTTTCTCTTTTTTCATCTCTTTATCTAAAACTTTCTTCTTTTCCTTCATTATGTTTTCTTTCTTTCTTTCTTTCTTTCTTTCTTTCTTTCTTTCTTTCTTTCCATTCCCTAAGCGTTGTTTTGTTTTTCTTCATCGTATAGAACTCTTTTTCCTCCTAATTTCGTTTCCGTGTAAACTCTTTCATCCTCATCTTTTTCTTTCCTATCACAGCTTTTCATTTTTCTTTTATCCTTCTTCGATTCCATATATCAAACATCGCTCTATTGATAGCCAATAATTCTTCTCTCAAAAGGAAAACGTCCACAAACAGCAAAGGCTTCTCATGGCGTTTCCTGTTTGTTAGTGTCCAGCGCCAAGCCTAAACTTGTGTGGCTAGCCGACCGTAAACGTGTGCTCGCGACGTCTCCTCTCCCTGCACCCTGTCAGAATATGACGGTTTATTTTGTTAGGCGACCAGTCCATTTTACCGAACCACATTTATTATTAGCATTGGTGTTGATTTGTTGGCAAGGGAAGGTCGTTCGGCTCGAGTAGAGAGGGTGTCGAGTGGCAAAAGCACAGGGTACTATGTTGCTAACAATGGGTAGTAGTCACATCTGACAGTTAGCTGGCTTAATGATAATAATAATAGTTATATATATATATATTAGGTATTGTTCAATCCAGTAAATACAGAGTAGGGAACAGTTCCGTCAGGACAAATAAATCATTCAAATTGCGAATATCTAAATATCCTAGGCAAAGAGCTCAATGTAACTAAAATTCACAGAACAAATACTATTATTTCAAGAAAAACCAATATTAGATCACATTAGGATAATAAATTTATTGCCATCCTAGTTAGAGCATTGATAGGAATCAAAGACTCTAGAATAATTTTTAACAGGACTTCATCAGATCCAATAAGAAATCGAGTCTTTGATTCATATCAATGCTCTTAACATGATGGAAATAAACTTATTCTAATATGACCGAATATTGCTTTTTGTGAAATTATATATACATGTATAGCACAGTCGGCTGGGGCTGCAGAATACACCAACTGCATTTCTGCAGGGGGGTATGACTCCCCCAACGAGTGTACCGGATACCAAAAAATCTGATATGAGGCTTCGGTGATGCTGGTGTTTGGGGAATGCGAAGTACCCCTTTATTCTCATTACTCCCAGGTCCACTCAGGCCCGGAGTAGTAGCACCTAATAGGGTCCTATCTATGGGTCAAATAGAACTGTTTAACATTTAAACTGTGTATTTATGCTAAACTGAATTTTTTTGAAGAAGAATTGTATAAACAAATGACTGATGTTAATTGAATTGTTAGTGATACATAGCAATATCTGAAAAAATTAACCTGCATGCAAGCAAATGGTTTATAGTAAATAGAATTATTCGTATTAAAAATAAATGATAACATTTAACAGTGTGAAAAAATGAGCTACGGTTCATTAAAAAATTTTATCTATAAAATGTGTTTAAAAATTATATAGCTAATATATATGAATACAAAGGATTTGACATTAAATTGAAATCATATATTTGACATTAATTTAAATTTAAATAAAATTAATTTAACATTAAGCTAGATCATATATTTAATATATATGTATAAAAAAGAATTTGACATTAAACCTACAATGGTTGATATGCCACAAAACCAAGCCAAAGTGTACACAATATATATATATATATGTGTGTGTGTGTGTGTGTGTGTGTGTGTGTGTGTGTGTGTGTTCGGTGGGGCCATCTAAATGTTAACAATAACAAAAGTTGATGAATGTGTTGACGTGATAAAGAGAAATAAATGTGAAAAATCAGTTTTGGTAGGGAAATTTCAAAGAAGAGTACAACCTATCTGGTTTTAGAGTTTCTTCCTTCTTGACTGGTTGTCAGATCCTGTCGGTGGAGTATCCCTTCCTTGTCATTATTCCCAAGTCTAAATCGTAAGTCTACTCAAGCAAGGAGCAATAGTACATCTCAGGGTTCCTTCTATGCAGCAAGTAGATCTATTTTAATATTCCTTCATACTAGATAATAATACAGTAAAACCGTATTACTGTATTATTTGCATGCAGTTATTTATGATCAAGAATTCCTACCGAATATTTCTGATCAAAATAATTTCCACATTGATAGTTTCAAATGGGGTGGATATCATGGTATACACTGCTGATGAGATCTAAAAAGGTCGAAACAGCTGTCCAGTGGTTCCGTATTTCGTGCATAACTGTTCACCGGATTTTCTGGTCAAGGTAATTCAATTCACCATTAATTCTATTCGGCATTACTCATTCATTTTCACACAGATGTTACCAAATAAATATTATTGACAAATAATTGCTTTTGTGTAAAGATGCAATTGAACACTGAAAATATACTTATGATTACAATCAAACTATGAAAAATAATTACATTTCGGTATTGACTTGTCCATAAAGAGTTAATATGCTGTTAAACAATTAATAATAAACCAAACAAGACCAGTGCCGCCACTAAGGCAAACAAACACTGTTCCCCTTTCTAGTTAACTATACATGGTTGAAGAAGTGATGAGCTAATACCATTTCCAAGTGTATTAGTCTGAAGGGAAACTTAAATAGCTCCATCAAAGATTTGAACTGGGATCACTGAATCCATTTCTTTGGGGATAACTGACGATAAACATTCAACTATCGTTTTTATATGTCAAACAACACAAAATATGAGCCGGTTACTATAATATATTGTTAGCCGCGTGTTATATAATGGTTGTCGTCGAGGGAAACTGACTGGGCTGATCGAGTTTAAATCCTGAGCGATATTGATGACATCTTACAAAGCGCAAATATGAATCCAACTATTCTCCCTCCAGCTATGAGTACATAGTAGGGAAGACTGGGGTTTTAAAGTTGTCATGGCAAACAGTCTAAGAGAAGGAAGACTCAAAAGTCAAACCTGTGAAACCCTACTTTAAATTGACCTTATAACGAAAGTGTTGGGTAAAAACCTATATTGTTTGAGAGTTTGAATCTCCCATTGCCTTGTCTGTTAGGGCTGCAAAATACACCGACTGTATCTCCACAGAGAAGTAAGACACCTGTCCAACGAGTATCCTGGTTATGACACTGAACAATCTGATGGTGAGGCTACAGAAATGCTCGAGCATTGGGGAATACGGAGTAAGTCTTCATTGCCATCCCTCCCGAGTTTACTCTGGCCCGGAGCGGTAGCACCTGATATAGTCTTATGTGTCAAATAGAACTAAATAGTGTACTTATGCTAAACTGAATTGTTTGAAATAGAACTGTTTTTGACATTTGAACTGTGTACTTAAGTTAAACTAATTGTTTGAAATATAACTGTTTGTATGTATAAAAAGGGATTTGGCATTAAATAATCTATTATAGTTTATGTGCCATAAAACCAAACCAAATGACCAAATACTGAACCTCACTTATTGCCCTTTACCTCTGGGCTTGTCCAAAACCAAGATATAGTTATTAAATGATTTTCTAAAGTATCTTTATTATCCTAACATTAAATCGAGATATTAAATGGATAAAGGTAGGGGAAACGGAATCAGCAAGTCGATTTCAAATGATGATACATTGCCCTAATGTCTTTGAAAGTCATGAAAGCATTTATTTTGACAAGAATGACAATGGAATTTACGGGTTAAATTTGTTCTCCTGCTAAATCTTCTGTTAATCGTAAAGTTCTGAGTAGGCATCAGGTAGGGCAATGCTATATCCTATGGTTCTCTTCTGAAAATCTATTAGCATCCCTCAGTAGAAGAATTTCTACAGACTTTCTAAAAAGTATATATTACCCTGGCAGCTGGGGATGTACAATACACCGACTGTATCAATATTTTTGGTGTAAGACCCCACCCAACAAGTGTCTTGAATATGATACTATTCTAATTCTGATGGTCAAGCTTGAATGGTGGATCTATGAGGATGGGCAATACTCTTTCATTGACATTACTACCAAGTCTACTCTGACCCAGAGGGGTTATATCTGTTAAAGGCCCATCTACAGATCAAAAAGACTTTGTAACCATTTACCACAACAGGAAACCATTTAGATGTGTCAAAAATGATTAATATAAGATTGAATTTGATACTATTTAACTGTGTGCAAATAGAATTATTAGTATTAACAATCATTAAAACTGATTAACAGTAAGTAAATAAATAGTTTGCTTGTACTATAGTAAAGGAGCTTGGACCCCTTTAATATATATATATATATATAGTGACACGCATAAGTATAGGATACATGTTATTTTCTGTTATAACTCTAGTTTATGTTCACCAATTTACCTAATATTTGGTCAGTAAGTAAGTAAAGTAAAGTTAGCGACCATAGTCGAGGGTGACCCGAAGGCTCCCTTTTCGATAGCTACTACACCAAGGTGTAGGGGAGGGCGCTACTCCATTCCCAGGATTGCTCCACTTTACCCTTGAACCGTACCTTATAATGCTGAGTGTTAAGCAAGGTGGTATCAAGTTCCATTTTTAAAGTCTTTGGTATGACTCGACCTGGGATTGAACCCAGGTCTCCCGGGCCATTGGCGAACACTAATATCCCGTAAAGTTGTTTTAGTTGTATGTAGAAGGGAAATTGAAAACTCATGGTTGAATCCATTTTTTTATCAAAGTTTAATATTACCTTATGCAAAAGCATTGGATATATCAATTTAATATTTTGTTGCGTAGCCTCTGTTTTGTTTCACTGCTTCCAGTAACTTTTTATAGTTGGCCACAAATTTTCTGCACTGATCCAGCGTTACTTTCCCCATTCTTCCTTGCATAATATATCCAATTGCTTGATATTTTGTGGATTCCGCATATGAACTTTAACCTTCATAATATTCCACAAATTCTCAATTGGATTCCAGTCAGTCTTCTGACTTGAATCCAATTAAGAGTACTAATACCAATATTTTCAAACCATTCCTTTTGTGATATGGTTGAGTATCATTGTCGTGTGGAAGCACAAAATTCCGACCATGTCCTAAAGAAGTTGCTGATTTCTGAAGATTCTTTTCTAGAATCTCCCTCTGCATGCTACCATCATTCTACCATGGATAAATTATAACTCACTAGTGCTCTTGGATGAAAAGCATCCCCATATCATAATGAAACCACTCCCAAACTTAACTGTGGGGATGGTATTGTGCTTCTTTAAGGCAGCGCCATTTTTTCGCCAAACACTTGTCACTGTGTTCCTTACGAATAGTTCAACTTTCGTTTCATTCGACCAGATTCCCTTTTCACAAAACTGCATATTTTTCTTTTGATTAGTTTCGACAGACTTTAATCGGTCTTCGACATGTTTGGTTTTCAGTAAAGGCACCATTCTTGGTGATCTTGAATGAAAGCCTGTACGATACAGAGCTCTGCTAATGGTATCCTTACTTACATTAATTCTAGCACCCTCAATATCAGTTTTAATTTCAGAACGAATAATGAAGGCGTTTATTTGCACATTTCTGCTGATCCACCTTGAAGTACTCTCATTTATTTTTCTCGGTCTTCTATTTCTTGGAAGGTTTGCTGTACCGTTGCCATACTTCTTATATTTTCTGATGATATTTCCTACTGTACTTAGTGCTAGACTCATTTTTTGATTTGTAGCACTATCTTGTGAAAAATTATGTTTCTCTGATTGATCGGAGATAACATTCCAATACTCTCGGAAATTTGAATACTTAAAGTCTTTTAAAATACAAATTTTCGATTGAAAATTTTAAAAAAGTGTCCTGTATCCAATATTTTGCATAGGGTAATTTTGAACAAGGATTCAACCGTGAGTTTTTAATTTCCGTCCACATACAAATAAAACTACGAGATATTACTTACCAAATATCAGGCAAAGTGTCGAACATAAACTAGTGTTATAACTGAAAATAACGTGTATCCAAGACTTATGCGTGTCACTGTATATTGTATATGATTTGGCTTTAAATGACCTAGACCTACATCGGTTTAGGTCATATAAACCAGCCAACCAAACATCTAGAAAGTATAGGAATTCTTAGTGATTAATTCGTGAACCGAGTTATCCCTAATATATTTTCCTAAAATTTTACACATTTTTTGTGCATAGTTCCCTTTCAAACATTTTGTTTTGAAATCCTAGTGCTTGTGAATTTCTCTTTTGTAAGGTAGCAACTTGTTCTTCTAAATGGAAGATCGCATCTTCAGTGAAATCATTGTCATTGACAAAAATGGTGACCCTTGAGATCCTTCTTCATTTTAGAAAATCAGGTAAATATGGTGAATGTTTAATGAGTAGAAAGCAATTTCTGAAATAGCAGAGAGGTTCACAGTTGATTTGGCACATTGACGTGGTAGAAGGTACAATTAGAGCAAGCTTCACAGGCCGTTTTCTATCTTCTCCCGTAGCTGCTCTTTGGGAAATATTACAAACAACTTCAACATATATATATATATATATATATATATATATATATATATATATATATATATATATATACGTTCTACTTATGGAGGGCTGGTTAGCATCGTGGGAAATTAACCCAATTTTTGTACCCTGGATTGGGCTGCTTGCATTGCACACACACACAGACACCGACACACAACACACACACACACACACACACACACACATATATATATATATATATATGTATATATATATGGCGAAAGAGAGAGACTCCGCACGAGCCGAATGCAATATGAGGTCATGTTTAAGCGTGTTTAAAAGGTTTGAATTGAAATCTTTTCTTCAACAAGACCGGTTGCATACCAGGGTTTAAGAGCTTAGTCTTCCCGATTATTTCCCATAGTTAGAATTAGAAAAAAATGATTCATACTTTTCCCAAGGGTATTGGCAGTTTGTGAAGTGCAGACAGTCTCGTCTAGGATTTGAACTCGTGTTACTGTGTCTATTTCCTACCGCGATACTATTAGACCACGAATATCTCCATAATACAAATAAATCATGTCGATGTCCTTTTTGGTTGATGCGACGCTGCTTCCTAGGTAAGTGAATTTGTCAACTAGTTTTAGAGGGGTTCCGTCTAGAATGGAGATGTCACCCGTTTGATTATAGCACATATATTCCGTTTTGTGTGCATTAATATAGAGGCCTATGCATGCGGCTGCTCGTTCCAAACTATGCAGTAGTGTTTCGGCTGGGTCAGGTGTATTTACCAGTACCGCTATGTCATCAGCATAGTCGGCGTCGGTAATTGCTTTTGCGGGGTACCTTCTGCTTCTTTTCTTTGTCAGCTCGAAGCCATTCTCTCTGATTTTGTCAATCGACGTTCTAAGTACGTAGTCTAGACAAATGACAAAGAGGTACGGAGCCAGCGTGTCCCCTTGTTGTACTCCTGCTACAATGTCGAAGTATTCTGTGTCTCCATCTGATGATCGAACTTTTACTTTGGTGTTTCAATAGAGAATCGTTATTGCTGCTACGGTTTCTTCAGGTATGCCGTACGCTAGTAGGATTTGTTCCATCTTTCGTCTGTGAATGGAATCGAAGGCCTTGGTAAAGTCGACAAATATTAATGTTGCTTGTAGGTGTTTTGCCAGTACACCTTCAAGGATTCTACGGATGGTTAATATTTGTGAGGTCGTGGATCTTGTCGAGAAGTGTCTTGAAATGAATAATTCGGGTTTCCTATATCTTAATAGATCTCACGTCGTCTTCTAATTCCTTTAACGACATCTGCTATATAAATAAGAACAACAAAATACACCTGCTATTGAGTAAGCTACTTTTGTAGCTTTTAGTAAAACAGAGACAGTCGAACTTAGCCTCAATCAATAAGACCGATATTTTATTGAGGCGTATTTAACAAGCCTATTAAACTATATAATCATATTTAATCATCAAGACCTACCGACAACACGGGTTCCTTTGACTCTATCTTCCTCACTATCCATCCCTATCTCTTTTTGATCTTGGTAATCTCTGTAAACAGCATACAGTGTCCACACAATGCAGATAAATGTATATTTATTTTGTGGTCAGCAACTACTGGCGGGACAACGTGTAAGATTCCACGAAAGAACATTGTTTATAAGTTCGGCTTAACTTCACCAATTGTCCCTACGATGACTTCTCAGCAAACCCAGTGGGTAGAGAGATGGACTGAGTGATTTATTTTAATGGCTTTTCAACCTACCTGGGTTTATTTTTAGCATATAGGTTGGGAATTCTAGGTTTATATTAGGTTTTTGTGTAATTCTAAAGAGATTTTATGCATGGTTATATATATTGATTTTATCTGAAAAACAAATGATTTACAAACTCATTTATTTGGCTCATGCCGGGTGCAGAAGCAATTATGGAATAATTTTTAAAAGGTCATTTTTTAAAAAAGTTGTCAAAAAAATCTATGATTTACTTAAAGCTGACCAAACCAAAAGAATTCCGAAATAATAGGAGTTTCTTTAATTACGATATAGGGGTGTTTTTGAAAGCAAAACAAATGCAACCTCCCATCAAAATATTGGTTCACTTAAAACTGCTCTTGAGGAGAAATGAAATAAAAATCGTTTCGAAAACATGTTGATATCATAATTGAAAAAAAATTAGGGTGGTATTGAGTAAATTTACTGTTTTGTATCTCTTTTCTTATTTTGTTTATTTTTTTAAATCAAAATTAATCTTATTTTATAATAGAAGGGTTTATTATTATGCAAAAATATTCCGAATTTTGCTTCCGCACAATGTACTTTGGGCTCTTACTCGTACAACCACTCAGGATCAGAGTGAACATGAGAGTAATGGTAGTGAATGGGGTAATCTAAAGACACCAAAGACTTAGGCTTAGGGTTCGAGTTAGGGTGGATACAAGAACTAAGTTGAGGGTTTAAGATTATGGTTAGTATTAATGATCAAGGTTAGGGCTAGTGTAAGGGTTTGGGGTTAGGTTTAGGAGTTAGTGTGTGAGTTTTGGATATATTTAGATTTAGGGTTTCAAGTGGTTGCGTGAACGTGTCAAAAATGGTTTGTGAAATAATGTGATCCTATTTACCAACCCCTCCGCTCGGGCAGGATATGACACTAGGTCAATTTTTAAGCGAAGTTTAATAGGTTTGAATTCAGGGTTTTCTTTCTCCTAGACTAGTTGCCTCATCAAGGCTGAAGAACCCAATCTGCCTTACTATTTGCCCATAGATGGAGGGAGAATAATTGGATTTGTACCTTTCCCAAGGGTATTTGAGCTTTGTGAAATGCAGTCAGTGAAATAATGTGATGAAGATTTTTCGACGAAATAATTTCCACCGTTAGAAACTGCATTAGAAGAGGATAATGGTTAGAAGAAATCATTACCTCAGAATTATTAATATCCGATTCGATAGATAGGATAGAATGTATGCGAACACTTCTCAAAAGACGTTGGTCTTTATTTTTACCTGGATAGTAGAAATTAATGAAAAACGTTCTTTTCACTTTCATTGATGTTTATTGCTTGAGTGGGGTTTTCTTTGAATTAAGACCCCAAATTAGATGAAGGAGCAATTCTCAATACCTTGGGACGCTCAGAAACTGTAACCCTAGAGACCATTCTAAATGCAAGCACCGCGCTTAATCCCAACAACCTCAAGAATCTAACTAATCACGTGAGAATCCTATCGAACAATTACATCCTTACCCCGACGGGGAGGAAACATCCGTGCCTCTCATCATTTAGCTGACATAGCGTGATATCACCACATGATTCCACTGTCAACCAAAGTCACTGTGGCCTTCCCGACTTCCTTGCAGGTGCAACCATGAAAGAGTTGCACTAAAAGGCATTCACCTAGCTATTATAAAACTGATACTCAGTACATTTAAAATGAAGCGTTAAAATTTCTATCAGACCCATTACGCTGATCACTTTGATGGTTAGGGTCACATAAGTAAAGCAAAACGATCAAAACAGAACCAAGATATGTTGTGCCATATGTGTTAATATTCTAGATATACTGATTACATATAGGAGAGTATTGGCAAATATATTGGGGAGAGTATTGGCTAACATAATGGGGAGAGAATTGGCTAACATACTGGGAAGAGAATTGGCTAACATACTGGGAAGAGAATTGGCTAACATACTGGACTCCGACATCAGTTAAGCGAGTTCAAACGCCAGAAGCGCTATTACACTCTTTCCGACAAATACTCCTGAGAAAGTTTTGAGCCCCTTATCCGCTCAGGCATGCGTTAATTAGTAACACTGACATTTCCACACTAGACGGAACATCTCAGAAACTGACAAATTCACCTACCTAGGAAGCAGTGTCTCATCAACCGAAAATGACATCGACAAACAGCTAACGAAGGCATGGGCAGCTATCGATAAGCTATCGATCATATGGAAATCAGACCTGACCGATAAAATGAGATGCAGTTTCTTCCAAAAAGCGGCCGTGTCGATACTGCTGTATGGATGCACCACTTGGACGCTAACAAAACGGCTCGAGAAGATAGACGGCAATTACACAAGAATGTTGTGTGCAATATTGAATAAGTCCTGGCAGCAACACCCAACAAAGCATCAACTATACGACCACCTGCCTCCCATCTCAAAAACTGTCCAAGTTAGACGAACCAGACACGCAGGACACAGCTGGAGAAGCAGAGACGAGCTCATAAGTTATTTACTCCTATGGAACCCCACATATGGCAGAGCAAAAGCAGGACGACCAGCGCGAACATACATACAGCAGCTATGTGAGGATAAGGAATGTAGCCCTGAATACCTGCCAGAGCCGATGAACGATAGGGAAAAGTGGCGAGAGAAGGTCAGGAATATCCGTGCTAGTGGCACGACATGATGATGATGATGATGATGATGATGGTTCTTTTACAAGGACGGCTTTGACATTTAATATCATGCTAAGATTATTTGACATTAAATAAAGAAACAAAAAAGACAACCAATACATATACCATATTCATCAAAAAGAAGTTAATGCTTAGATAGATTTACAAGTTTATTATTCGCCATTTCCACGAAGATTAGAAAACATTACCAGCATCCTTAACAATATCCGGTGATGAGGCTCCAGTTCTGGGGATATGAGAAATGTAGAGTACTTCTTCATCCCCATAACAGCTAGGCCCACCCGGGATAGTTGTATCTGTAATGTCCCATCCATTGGCCAATATATCGGTTCAAAAATTGTTTTGAAAGTTTTTTACAACAGTGTTAGCTGGTAGTTTTTCACTGGATTCTGAGTGACAGCAAGTCTCCTCATGTCTCCCAGACTATTCTCAGTATTCTGGCCGATCTCAATAATACTGTAGTTTGGATGGTCTCCACTCCCCCTATTTTTTTCCGAGTTCTCCAGTCCCTGTACCAATCCTTTGGTGACTGTACAATTGGCATCACTGTCACTTTCATGTTCCATAAACCTTTCCGTTCTCTAGCAAGGTCTAGGTACTTATCTCTCTTTTCGCTTCCTTTCAGTTTTACTCTATTGTCAGTAGGTTCTCTTTTTTATTGTTGACTATCACTACGTCTGGTCGTCTGACCGAGATTATATGATCTGTTTGTATCTATGCTATTATTATTATTATTTACGTGATTTTCACACCAACGTTAGCCGATAGTTTTTACTTAAGTCTGAGTAAAAACAAGTCTCCATGAATTCCAGGGCATATCTCAATATTTTAGACGATTTTAACAATGCTGTAGTTGATGGTCTTCTCCAGCCACCTTACACATCCTTAGGGGATTGTTCCAAGCGCTCAAATTGCAAGTAAATCACCTTCATTTTCATGTTCCATAGCTATTTTAGTTCTCTGGCAAGGTTAAAGTACTTCTCTCTCTTTTCGTTTTCTTTGATTCACACTCTGTGCTCCGCCGGAACGACAAAGTCAACAGGTTCTCTTTTTTGTTAATTATCACAAGGTCTGGTCTTCTAAACGGGATTAGATAATCTGTTTAGATCTCAAACTCCCAGAGAATCCTGTGCCTCTCATTCTCCTTAGTGAATTCTGGTTTTTGCATATACCATTTGTTAGTATGGTCAAATGTCAATTTCTTGCACAACTCTTAATGGATCGCCTTTCAGAACAAGTCGGGTCAAATCTTGTTCTTTTCCTGCCAATTTGCTACCTTCACTTATTAAAGGATTAATCGTTTTGTCTCTATCACTACTTAACTTACACTATTCTCTTGCGTCTTTAATCTTTTCGCTTTAACATAGTTGGTATTTGTGGCGTCGTTTTGAGCAGCTATCTGGAGAGATTCAGATTATTATGTTACTCCTTGAGAGTTTTTCACATCAGTGTTAGCCGATGATCTTTCACTGAAGTCTGAGTGACAGCAAGTTTCCTCAAATCTTTAGGACTCATCTTGGTATTCTGACCGATCTCAACTATGTTATATCTTGGGTGGTCTCTGCTCGTCCTTTTATTTCCTAGTTCTCCAGTCCCAGTACTCATCCTTTGGTGATAGAAACAAGAAAAATTATTATTATTATTGACTCTTTTACAGTTTTTCACAGTATTAGCTGATTGTTTTTCACTGGAGTTTGAGTGACAGCAAGTCTCCTCAATTCTCCAGGACTCTTCTCAGTATTCTGGCCATTCTCAGTAATGCTGTCATTTGGATAGTCTCTACCCGTCCGCCAAATTCCAAGTCCTCCAGGCAATAATCCTTTTGTTATTGTGCAAAAAGCACCAATCACAATTGGTACAATCGTCACTTTCATGTTCCATAGCTATTTCAGTTCTCTAGCAAGGTTGAGGTACTTATCCTTCTTTTCACATTCTTTCAATTTTATTCTGTGGTTAGCTAGGAGAGTAAAGTCGACAATTTTGCAAATTCTCTTTTTTTATTATTATTTAAGGATACTTGAATAAAAAATAGCTGTGCAAACAAATGATTATCATCAAATTGGAAATGTTAATTGATGCCATAAAATTGTGCGTATATTATTATAAACAATTAGTATTAGATATCAATACTTAAAGCCATATAACTGTGTGCAAAAAAAATTATTATTATTGTAGACTAAAGTGTGATTTAAAAAGATGTTTGGAATGATGTCACATAGTGGTAAATTTGATGTGTATAGGGTGATTCGATTCAATTTCACGAAAAAAACTGTTATTAAAGATATATCAAGTAGTAGTACTGGTTCATCAATACAGCAGTCAGAATTTAATCGTGTCTTCATAAATGAAGTTCTGAACTGCCTAATATATAACTTTGCAAAGGTAACAATTTGTAAAGCGTATTTTTCAGTACAAAGAGCTTAATAAAGAAGAGAAGACTAAGATTGAAAAAAAATACGGTTTATCTTTATTTTCAATCGTATATTTAGTAATGATGTGCTTTTTTTTGTTTTTAATGGTTTATATATATGTAGAGAATTTACAATTATAGCAGACGAAAACAGAAACTCATTGGTCAAAAACTATTCAGGCCAAAAATATAAAGGACGAATCTCGAGACCATTTAAAACTTAACCAGTTGCAAGAAAGTAAGTGCTGAAGAAGCGCTGGATGCAGGATTGAACATGACCCACTTTGGCCGGGATATTGTAAGAAGAGGATAAGATACTGAGAGGACCAAAACCATAGCTGAACTAAAGACATCAATGACAATACATCGTATCGCATTCTCAAAATATATTTTGCAAGATTGTATAATGATTATTGCTATTTTTTCAGTTCACGAGATTTGACTAAACGAAAATGTGAATTGATTTTTTTTCTTAAATGATAAAATTTTAAAAGAATTATGGAGTACGCTGAACTTCGACTTTTATATATATAAGTTTACTCAACCCCTTTACACCAGCAGAACACGACCCAAGTTCAATGTTTTAAGCTGAGTTTGATAGGTTTGACTTCAGGGATTTCTTTTCCTTTGACCGTCTGCCATACCCAGGTTAGAGAACCAAGTCTGTCCGACTATTTATCCATACCTGGAAGAAGATTAATTGGATTTATACCGGCTCAATGGCCTAGTGGATAGATTGTTCGCCAATGGTCCGGGAGACCTGGGTTCAATCCCCGGTCGCGTCATGCCAAAGACTTTAAAAATGTTACTTGATACCTTCTTGCTTAACACCCTGCTATATAAGGTACGTATCAAGGGTAAAGTGGAGCAATCTAGGGAAAGGAGCAGCACCCTCTCCTACATTTCGGTCTTGTAGCAACTGGAAAGGGAGCCTTCTGGTCGCCCTCGACTAAAAGTCGCGAACTTTCCTTTTTTTTATACTCTTCTCACGAGTATTATCTCAAGGAGAAATAAAAATAACCTCATCTTGGACTTGAACTGGGATCACCATGTCTGTTTGTTGTTAAGATAACCATTACACCACGAGTGCCTCTTTTGCATGAATTTGCCAACCCCAGTGGTTGATCAAAATGTGACAAAAAGTCAATTAAACAGGTGTGAATTTAGAGTTTTCTTTCTAGTTGACCAATTTGGCTTCATACATTTACCAAGGTGCATTGGCGCTATGTGAAATGCAATCGGCCTTGATTTGAACTCCAGGCCTTTTATTAATCGTCTGATGACTGTACTAAGAGCACCAATTACAATTGGTATAATTTTCATTTTCATGTTCTATATTTTTTTCAATTCTCGAGCAAAGGTCAATGTACTTATCCATCTTTTCACTTTCTCTTAATTTTACTCTGTGGTCAGTCGGAATATCAAAGTCCACAATTTTTCAAGTTTTCTTATTTTTTCTTGATCATCATCATTATTGTATTTTTTAAAAACTGTTTTGGACGTTTTTAACAGTGTTTTTCAGTTTTAGCTCATGGTTTTCCACTGAAGATACAGCAAGTCTCCTCAAGTCTCCAGGACTCTTCTCAGTATTCTTGCCGATCTCAATAATGCAGTAGTTTGGATGGTCTCCACTCGTCTTTTTGTTTCCAAGTCCTCCAGTCCTTTTATAGGTCCTTTGGTGACTGTACCCAGGGTGACAATTATAACTGACATAACCGTCATTTTCAAGTTCCATTTTTTTCACTTCCCAAGTAAAGTCGAGGTATTTATCATTTTTTTCACTTCTTTTTAATTTTACTCTGTGGTCAGTCGAGACAACAAGGTCCACAATTTTACAAGTTCTCTTTTTCCTGTCAATTATTATAAAGTCTGGTCGTCTGGCCGAGATTATGTGATCCGTTTGGATGTCAAGATTCCAGAGTTCGTGTGCGTCATTCTCCAGACTGATACTGGGTTTTGTATGTACCATTTAGTCTGTATGGTCAAATTTCATTTTCTTGCACAATTCCTCATGGATCACTTTACCCACCCAGCCGTGTCTAGTTTTGTACTCTTTCTGGGTTAATTTGCGGCATTTCCTTATTAAGTGATTGATCGTTTCGTCTCTATCACCACATAACCTACATTTGCGTCTTTGTTGAGTCTTATCTATTCTTGCATTGATATGACTGGTCCTGATAGTGTTGTTTTGTGTTGCTATCAGGAGAGATTTCATTTCTCTGATAAGGTTTGCCTTTCTAAGCCACGTCCATGTTTTCTCGTGTAAATGTTGATTATTAGTAGTTTAAAACGTCCATATAGTTGTTTTCCTTCCCATTTTTGTTTTCTGGTTATTGTCGTTCTGTTCGTCCTCGTGTCATCAGAATTGTTTCAGGTGGCTGAAACCAGTCTTCCTCCCCGCTTTTGTATGTGGTCTTCAAGCCGTTGTATTAATGTGTCAACACTGTCTTCAATACTGGTAAGTCCTCTTCCTCCTTCTTTTCTTGACACATATAATCAGTCAACGTCATCTCTGGGATGTAATGCCTTATGCATGATAATTAATTTTCTTGTTCTCTGGTCCATTTGTTTATATCTGCTCTGGTCCACTTTAAGAATGGTCCCGAATTTCTTACGCGGGAGACAGCACAGGTATTTGTTCCTTTGATAAGGTTTCTGCTTTATAGTTTTGTCTCGAGAAACTTTCTGGTTTTTCTGAAGAATTTATTCTTTTTTCTTTCGTCTCGTCTTATTTAATAGTGCCTGCTGCCAATATCCTTAAGTATTTGTAGGTTTCTTTTTCTCTGAGCGTTCGAATATTGTCTTGGTTTGGTAGTTCCATTCCGTCCGTAATGTGTCGTTTTTCGTTTTCATTACTATCATTGCGCATTACTATAATTATTACAATTATTCCCCATCTTGTGAGTGTTGAGACTTAATAATAATAGAAGAAGAAGAAGAAGAAGAAGAAGAAGAAGAAGAAGAAGAAGAAGAAGAAGAAGTTAATAATAATAATAGAAGAAGAACAACAACAAGAACAAGAGCAAGAAGTTAATAATAATAATAGAAGAAGAAGAAGAAGAAGAAGAAGAAGAAGAAGAAGAAGAAGAAGAAGAAGATAAAGGAGAAGAAGAAGAAGAAGAAGAAGTTAATAATAGTAATGATAGAAGAAGAAGAAGAAGAAGAAGAAGAAGAAGAAGAAGAAGAAGTTAATAATAATAGAAGAAGAAGAAGAAGAAGAAGAAGAAGAAGTTAATAATAATAGAAGAAGAAGAAGAAGAAGAAGAAGAAGAAGAAGTTAATAATAATAATGAAAGAAGAAGAAGAAGAAGAAGAAGAAGAAGAAAAATTAATAATAATAATAATAATCGAAGAAGAAAGAAGAAGATAGTAACAAGAAGTAGAAGATAATTATAATATTAATTAGAAGTAGAAGATGATGATAATAATAACGATGATAATGATAACTAGAAGAAGAAGAAGAGGAAGAAAAGAAAGAAGAAGAGGATAATAATAATAATAATAACAATTAGTAGAAAAAGTAGAAGATAAAGATATTAATGATAATAATATTACCAGAAGTGAATCAGTGAAGAACTTTAACAAATGGACCACAGAATAAGAAAACTAATGACCATGCATAAGGCCTTGTATCCTAGCGATAACGTCGACAGACTATTGCTAATAGATTTCAGGATCTACCCTGTTAAATACGCTGAAGAGGAAAAAAAAAACAAAAAAAAAAACAATCGCACTAGGAGTGTTTATTTCCTAATATCAAATAGCTAGCTAATATCCAAACACTGACAGGTTTTTCTTTTTAGTTTTTTTCTTGAAAGTGTTCTCCAAAATATTTTAATTGAAGAACAGAAATCATTCAGTTTTTTTTTCTCATCTCATTGGCCAGCATTTTACGTAGCACTTAGAAAAGGTATGACTCCAACTAATCTCCTTCTAGCAATGGATAAATAGTAGGACAGACTGGCTCCACTAACATGGTATCGCAACCGGTCTTGGAAAAGGAAACTCAAATCTGTTAAACTCCGCTCAAAAATTGACCTTGTGTCTCATCCTGCTCGTGTCCTTGGGTTAGTAAACACACGCACTCCCATATATGTATGTGTGTGTATGTGTACGTGTGTGTCATCACTTTTCATAAACAAACATTTACTATCATTAATTATATATATAGAAGTTCGTTCAGAAATATTTAAACCTCACCAAAAAGCAAATGCCCTTGCTAAATATTTTGTTGGGCCAACACACAACTACGTCTTATGGAAAGAGAAAAATCAGAATGTTTTAAAATTTCTGTGTAGGCGACGTCCATACAAATAAGAGAGTTATGCGACATATGTAAAATTCAATTGAAGTTTAGAACATTTTGAGCAACCCTTATATATATATATATATATATATATATATATATATATATATATATATATGATTATTATAACTATATTTATAGCCATCATAGTTAAAGTTTAGATAAAACTGCAGAACTGGAGTAATTAATTATTTATCAATGATTTATGACTATTTCAACTGTAGGTCCGAGAAAGGAAATCGCGAAATTCTATTCCTTTAATGTGACTAATTTTTCACTGATGAATTCATTAGATTGATAAATCTTAATTAACTTAAATTATAATAATTTTTCTCTCATATGAGCCACCAAAGAGACCGATGAAAGAAGAAGAAGAAGAAGAAGAAGAAGAAGAAGAAGAAGAAGAAGAAGAAGAAGAAGAAGAAGAAGAAGAAGTTATCATTATTCAAAACTTAGCAAAACGAACAAAAATATAGAAAAAAAATGAAAACTCTTATCTGACAATAGTTTCATCTTTGCCCATTTTCTACATCTAATTAGAGAATTGTTGAAGAGGAGGTGTTGAAAGAAGCAGGTAATTCCTTAATGCATTTGGCTGAGTGTTTGAGAGTTGCAAAATCACGTCAATGAAAACGTGATTTTGCTTTCAGCCCGCCAGATAAATTCATGTTTAGGTTTTGAATTAATTAAGACTATCAAATAGCGTCAAGAAAATGAAAAAGAAAGTGCGAATAGAAACTATTTCTCCAAAACAACTGCAGAAGCAATAATATTATTAATAATAATTATTATTATTTTTGAATCCCCTTATCCCCCACTAGCTATGGGTTAAATAGTACCGCTACTGTTTTTCTTCAATAATAGCTTTGGCATAAAATAACTTACGAAGGTCGATATCCTACTAAAATAAATAAACCAAAACAAACCAATTATAATTGCTATTCTACAGGAAAATAAGTGCAATATTAAGAACAGAAACGAAATGCAAGAAAAAATAATAATAATAAAGTTATCATATTTACCAACCCCTCCACTCGGGCAGGATATGACAAATGGTCAATTTTTAAGCGGAGTTTAACAGGTTTGAATTCAGAGTTTTTCTTCTCCTAGACTAGTTGCCTCACCAAGCCTGAAGAACCCAGTCTGTCCTACTATTTATCCATAACTGGAGGGAGAATAATTGGATTCATACCTTTCCCAAGGGTATTAGTGTTATGTGAAATGCTATCAGTCTCGTCCAGGATTTGAACTCGTGTCACCGTGTCCATTTCCTACGACAAGGGGTTGGGTAAATATGTATATATAGTAAAAGCTAATCGATGATTTAGAAGTTCTGGAATGATGTCGAAGACAGAAAGGTTAATAAACGCAGCTAAGGATAATATACTATAAATTGAAAACTATAAGTAAACATTATGAATATCGAATGAAACTCAAAATGTAGACTTGCCTAGTTGGTTGGGGCTGTAGAATAAACCGGCTGCTTCTATGCAGAGGGGTAAAACCAACCCGCACCAACAAGTGTCCATTATATGACACTAAACAATCTGATGGTGAGATTCCAGTAATGCTGGACCTTCGGGGAATGCATAGTACACCCTCATTGCAATCGCTCCCTGATCCACTCTGGTTTGAAGTGGGAATACTTCACAGGGTCTTTACCATGGGTCGAATAGATCTAAACTCAATACTTATGCTGAACTCAGTTGGTTTAAAGAGAACTGTTTTTTGACATTGAAACTGTGTACTTATGCAAAACTGAACTGTTGGAAATAGAACTGTTTTTTTGATATTGAAACTGTGTACTTATGCAAAACTGAACTGTTGGAAATAGAACTGTTTTTTTGATATTGAAACTGTGTACTTCTGCAAAACTGAAATGTTGGAAATAGAACTGTTTTTAAATTGAACAAAACTGTGAACTTATGCTGGATGAATTGTTTAAAATAGAACTGTTTTGGCACTTAACTGAACTATTTTGACATTTAATTGTTTGTAAACAAAAACTATACTCATACTAAACTGAATTGTTTGAAATCTAATTATCTGTTAAATGACCCGAAAAAGGTTGATACGCCGTAAAACAAAGTAAGCAACCAACCAACCAACCAATCAATATGTACACACCGCAAACAAAAGACTGAATTGATTGATCACTTAGTGTCCCGTTACCCAATCCTCACACCGATAGAATATAGAAAAGAATAATGAAATAGGACATTACGTTTATTAGAAAATAGACAAATTCTATGGAATGACGAAATCTGCAAAATGATATAACTACCAACCAAAACCAATTGTAGAAATAATATTCTCAAGAACTGTGCTATACAGACTGATAGAAAAATAAAGAGCCATAGACTAGATAGAG
>OY757928.1:35107899-35267899 GCA_963585895.1 Sepioteuthis lessoniana | reverse complement strand
GTATTTTTGCTGATCTCAACAATGCTGTAGTTGGGATGGTCTCCACTAGTTCTCCGAGGGCACCTCGGGTGGTGTAATGGTTAGCAAGGTAGACTAGCAAACCTACACGAGTGAGTTCGATTCTCATTGGGTGCCCAATTCATGCGGCCTTGTGCTACATCTAAGCAAAAAAGCTTAGTAAATTACCTCCATTAGTTCTCCGATTTCTAACCCCTCCCACCTTCTTACAAAGCTTTTGGGGTCGTTCCAAGAGCACCAATTACAATTGGTATGATCTTCATCTTCATGTTACATAGTTTTTTTTAGTTCTCTCGCAAGATTTAAGAATTTGTCTTCTTTTTCGTTTCTTTAATTTTCCTTCTGTTGTCGGCCGGGACGAAAAAGACCACTAATGGACAGGACAGGCTGTGAAATCTAAAAATAATAGCTTCTATCGCATAAGTCTTAAAACACTTACAAACAGTGGATTGGTGATACTACAACTACTACTACTACTGCTACCACTACTTTTTATTTTCTTGTTAACTATCACAAGGGCTAGTCTTTTAGCCGGAATTAGAAGATGTTTGTATTTCAAAACTCCGGAAAATTCTGTGCATCTCATTATCCAGAACTGACTTGAGCATATACCATTTGGCTGTATGGTTGAATAACAATTTCTTGCACAATTCCCAGTGGATCACCTTATTATTCTTATTCACTTCTTTTTCAAGTTTTTCACTGGAGTTTGAATGACAGGAAGTGACCTCAAGTCTTCAGGAATCTACTCAGTATTCTTGCCGATCTTAACAATTTGGATTGTCTCCACTCGTCCTCTTTTTCCCATGCCAACCATTTCTTGTATCAATCCTTAAATGATTATACCAAGAGCACCAATTACATTCATGTTCAGTAGTTTGTTCAATTCTCAAGCAAGGTCAAGATACACATCTTTCTTTTCGTTTTCTTTCAATTTCACTGTGTAGTCAGCCGGAACAGCTAAGTTCTCTTTTTTTGGACAATTATTTCTAGGTCTGGTTGTCTGGCCGAAATTAGATGATCCGTTTGTAGTAGTAGTAGTAGTAGTAGTAGTAGTATCACCAATCCACTGTTTGTAGGTGTTTTAAGACTTATGCTTGCCCAGTCAGCTGAGGCTGTAGAATACACCCCCCCTAACTAGTGTCCTGGATATGACACTAAACAATCTGATGGTGAGGTTCCAGCATAGCTGAAGCTTTGGGGAATGCGGAGTACCCCTTCATTGCCATCGCTCTCAGGTCCACTCTGGCCCGGAGTGGTAGCACCTGATAGGGCCTTATCTATGGGTTAAATAGAACTAACAGCATACTTATGCTAAAATGAATTGAGTAAACTGAATAGCTTGAAATAGAAACGTTTTTGACAATTAAACCGTACTTACACTTAAACTGAGTGCTTATGCTTAACTGAATTATTTCAAATAGAACTGCTTTTCGACATTAAAACTATATTTACACTCAACTGAATTATTACATATAACTGCTTGAATAGTTTGAAATGGAAATCTTTTTGACAATTAAACTGTGTACTTATGCTAAACTGAACTGTTTTCAATAGAACAGCTTATTTACATAGAATGGATTTGGCGTAAAATAACCTACAAAGGTTGATATGCCATAAAACCAAACAAACCAAACCAAGACGATAGAAGCTATGATTTGTAGATTTCACGGCCTGTCCTGTCAAATACGTTGAAGAGGACTAAAAATCTATCGAATTAGGTAGATTTTTTTCTTTATATCAAAAGGCAAACTAATTTCTAACACTGTGATTTTTTTTTCTTCAAAAGCCTTCTCCAAAATATTTCTAATTGAAGCACGGAAATTATTTATATATTTTTTTTCGATCTCATTGGCCTTTTGCCACTCTAAGAAAAGCAAAATAAAGTTTGAAAAAGAATTCTAGAATTGCCAAATTCTTTCGGAATCCCAGAGATTTTTTTTTCTGTATTTTGCTGCATAGGGCACCTGCTTTCGAATTATGAAACTGAAAAGTGGCACTTGAAAACGAATATACAAATCAGTTCGTTTGTATTTGCTTCTGGCAAATTGTTGATACTTTTTTTGACTGGGAATTTTTCTCTAGTTACATTCTATGATTTTTCTAAGTTTTTTTTTTTTTACTTATATTGAATCAATGCATTTACAGTATAAGGATAGATAGATTGATAGATAGATATGAAAAGACTGAATTAGATAGATAGTTAAATAGATAGATAGATAGATAGATAGATAGATAGATTGTTTCAAAAAATAATTTCAAAAGTTATTTTAACCCAGATGAAAGGACATTAAGTAGATTAACAGACAGACAGACAAACAGATTATATATATATATGTGGGGGGGTATAAAGAGAGAGAGTGAGAGAGACGGAAAGAAAGAGAGAAAGAGAGAATGTCAACAAAAGATAATTTGTAAAATACATTTTTTGCCTGGATAGAGGAAATAACATCCAATATAATTGTAAAGAAAGAAATATATCTGTTGTTAAGTTATTTATGCATTTATTCATTCATTTTATTGGCTTATTTTACTTCATATATCGACTTTAGTAAAGTCTCTATCAAAATAAAGTTTCGTCTCATTGTTAAACGAGCACAATGTAAATGAGAAATATAAATATTTTCTTATTTTCTGAAAATTTACCAAATTAAACAATGTCAAGGTTACATACTTATATATATATATATATATATATATATATATATATATATATATATATATATATATATGTGTGTGTGTGTGTGTGTGTGTGTGTGTGTGTATACTTGTGTCTGTGTCAGTGTCTGTGTGAGCGCGTGCGTGTGCATTTCGGCAGCATTTCCTCGTTGCGGCATATGAATTCTAGCAACCGTTGGCATATATACAATACAAAAAAAATTAGACCAGTATAAATAAAAAGCTGCATTGTGTTTATGCTATATACAGAACCCTTGATGATGGCCCGAGTGAGGCACGAAAGTACTTCCGATCCAGTTAAATACGGAAAATTTGTTAGACAATTCAAGCCGGATATCAAAACAACTATACCACCGATTTGAAAGGATCGAAACAAAAATATGTCAACAAAAGTTGTCTGTCAGTAATATATATATATATATATATATATATATATATATATATATATATATATAGTATTATTCGGTCCAGTTAAACCAGGGTTGGGAGTCATTCCTTCAGGACAAGAAAATCATTCAAGAGCTGAACATTTAAATTTCTTCAGATCTGAAGAAGTCCTGTTATATTTTTCTTCGGGTTTTTGGTTTACACCAGAAACGAAAAACGGGATGGAAATAAATTTATAATCCTAAAATAACCGGTCTTTGGTTTTTTCTTTAAAGAAAATATATATATATATATATATATATATATATATATATATATATATATATATATATATATATGTATATATATTCCTAAAATAAAAACGAAAGCTTTATATTTTTGAAAAAAATCATTTATTCTCTATGCATTTTTCATTTGACGATTCAGGACAGATTTTCTGCAAGAAGGAAGGTCTTTTTTTAAACATATGGAGATATAAATACTTTGAGGGTTATCTTTATAAGAAATACGAATATTTTACCCGGTAAAAATATTTTCAGTCTCGATTTGATTTCGAAATAGTGAAAGACAAGGGAGATGATTGAAGGCGTTTGAGTAACATCTGAAAATCTTTCAAATTGACATATTCAGAAAGTGTGCATAACTTTCGGTTGCCGAATCAACTCCAAGCCATCTTCATTTCATCGCCGAGAAAATCAAATGTTTTTTTTTGTTTTTGTTTTTGTTTTTTGTTTTTTTTTTCATCAGAAAAAAACGTTTATGCTAATTTCATGCAATTAGTGTATTAATCTAAATTCACATGAGAAATCCTCATTGGAAATATTTCGTTAAATTTATACCAATCTTTGCACGTTAGCGTAATGTATGAGTGTGTTGGAATGTACGTATCAACATTTATTTTAGCAGTAATAAATAAATACCTGTTCTTATCAACGTCAGCGGAAATTGTCTATATACATGTACTCCTTTTTTTTCATCTTTTTTTTATTTTTCTTTCTCATTTTTTTTCCTTTTTTTTATTTGAAAAGTAGAGAGGGTAACTTTAGAACGGAACTAGAATATTCGCGTGAAATTCAGCTTTATTTAAGCAAGATTTTTTTTTCTCGAAAATTCGAAATATTATGTAAGAATTTCTATTCAAAACATCTTTTTCGATGCAATTGTCATTGAATACATCATTTTTTATCGAATATATATATATATATATATATATATATATATATATATATATATATATATATATCCTTGTTATAAATTTGATGGAATCGGAGAAATCTGGATTTTTTCAAAACAAGTATTTTCTCTCTGCCATATTTGGCACTGACACCTTTGCTGCTAATTTGGGCTTCAACTTCTCTTCACGATCTCTGTTGGTTTTGTTTTTTCTTTCTGTTTTTTATTTCTCTTTTTGTTTTCTCTTTTTGAAAACCTGGCGTTGGTGCACTCGTTTCCTCCTTTCATGATTTCTTCAAGAGAGAAAAAAAATTGATCAATGATCAAATTACAAGTCTTGAACAAATACAGAATCCAAAAAAGGAAAAAAACAAGAATAAGAACAGGGCAAAATATGATCTCGATGGCGAAGAAAAAGAAAAATACCGTATAGTTTTCAATACAACCCAATGTTACCGATCGTGGAATAATGGTTATCGTCTTAGAAAATCGACACAGTGAGCTGTGTTCAATTTCTTGATGCGGATGATTTATTTTCAAACAGCGTTAATACTATTGAGAAAGGCAAGGTACGAGTAAATAACAGGATAGACTGTGAATGGCGCAAGACATACCACTATATGTGTGCGAGACTCTAGGGATTCAACTATAGTCGAATACAGCAAGATATTCGACTATTGTAACATAATGGCCGAGGGATTTCGGTTTATGACTTTGGATTTAGTTAGGCTGAGAACCTTTCGGCTCAGCACATGGGTTGGTTAGGTGCAACATTAACACAGGTGTTCACGCGCGCGCGGGCAGAGTGGACGTATCACTCTGAGATGTCACAATAGTCCGAGATGGGAAACAGGGCTAGCAAGAATGAAGTCACGCACCGGAAGTGCGCGGAGGATTTTGTGAATTTGAAGAAAGTTAGTAGAATTGAGACTAGACACCGAAGAAGACGGTTGGCTTTCGCTTGCTCGCCGAAGCCAGGCCAGAGGCTTTGTGGCGGGTGCCGCACGAGATGGGGTGGGGCAGATGAAAAATCCAACAGAGAAAGATTGTGCCTCTCTCTTCTTATGTCGAAAAACCTTTAAACTCAAAGATAATAAAAAGCTTCGTACCTGAACAAAGAATTCGTAAGTGTTTTTCGTGTTTCGAGATTCCTATGTTCTATGTTATATATATATGAACATTATGTGTCTATTTCGCATATCCATATCAAGCTATGGTATATTATGTCTGTACATTCATAGATCGCGAGGATTGTTGCATACAGCTGTTAAAAGTTTAAATAAACAATTTCGGCTCCGTGAATACGTTAGCTGACTAATTTTGTTAAGTGTATATTTACTCAAATTCTCTGCAACAAGCTGGATCTAATTCAAGATTATTTTTTAAGCAGAATACTGCAGGATAGAATTTAGTCCTCTTTCTCCAAGATTGGTTG
The DNA here is from genome assembly GCA_963585895.1 of Sepioteuthis lessoniana. Classification (NCBI taxonomy): domain Eukaryota; kingdom Metazoa; phylum Mollusca; class Cephalopoda; order Myopsida; family Loliginidae; genus Sepioteuthis; species Sepioteuthis lessoniana. Next base: position 35,262,207 of record OY757928.1, on the reverse strand, counting down.
CTCTACTAAGACTAAAAGAACCTAGACTAAATGATCAAGAACCTCTTAATACCATTCTCAGAAAGATTCACCATTTTGGGGGGTGTCCTCGTGATTTAATGGTTAAAGCGATGGACTCTGGAATCGCAGTAAGCGAATTCGTACTCCAGTCGTGCCATTACGTTCACTCTCGGGCAAATACCCTTAGGAAAGGTATGAATCCCCTTATCCTCCCAGCTATGGGTTAAATAGTACCACTACTATTCTTCTTGGAGACTGGCTTTGGCATTGAATAACCTACAAAGATTGATATGCCATTAAACAAATCAAACTGAGTATTCATGCGGCTTAATTTCCGTTGTATTTTGAGAGCTGGTTCGTGTCAGGATCTGTAAAAACTGACTGCTATCATTGATAATGTTTGATTCTTTCATTAATTTTATGGCATGCCAAACCTAATTGAGTTATTCAATGCCGAAACGACAAGAAAAGAAAGAAATTGTTAAGGTAGAAAAATCAATATGACAGTTATCTTAAAAATAAAATATGTTTTGTGCTAAATTTTAGAAACAGACTTAATTTTCCTCAAAACATTTTAAATTTCTTCGACACCTGATAACGTCCACAAATTTGAAGGAATTTAAACTGATGGACAGTGTTCTTTCTAATGTTTATTGACGAAAAAATAAGGACAATGCATCAAAAGGTTTTCTTCAAAGAAATATAAAAGAAAACTTTAAATTGCAAGAGAAAAAAGCAAAACAGAAAATAATCAAGGTAGACCGGGAATGCTTAAGAATATACGGGAAAGATCCTATATTCAAGATAAACGACAAAGATTAATTGATTGATTTTAAGGTCATTTCAACTTGTCTTGGGTTATTCAATGCTGAAAAGTTAGGGAGCCATATTAAATGTATGTTTATATTTCCTTTATTTATTTATTTATTTATTTTATTGCCCACGTTCTAATCGAATACAAATAATCTTTAAACAGATTCATTGACAGGTTTTGTTTTCTTTAGTTTCTTTGTTTGAATGTTATATATATTATTGCAGGAGAACGCTAGTGGTACGATTTAACTGAGGGCAAGGGGATTAAAGGTTTCCGAAGAGTATTAACCCCAAAGTGAACGTAAAAGCGTGACTTGGTTACTAAGACGTTGCTGTCCAGAAAGATAGCCCAAATGACACGAGAACTCCTCACATCTATAACTGGGGCCCTTACAGGTACCATGAATCCGAGTCAGCAAGGACCTGGAGATGATGGCAATGAAGGGGTTGTCCTCATTCTTCAGATTTCTAGAATTGGAGCCTCACCATCAGATGATGTTTAGAATCTGACCTAGGACACGCCGCGGGAGAGGGTATCATGAACAAACACACTACCAGTGCAGTTGGCTGGAGCTGTAGAATACGCCAACTGCATTTCTGTAGAGGCGTAAGACCCCACTAACGGGTGTCCAGGATTTGACACGAAAGAATCTGATGGTAATGTTTCAGTAATACTGGAGCTTTGGGGAATGCCGAGTACCCCTTCATTACCATCGCTCCCACACTACTCTGGCCCAGAGTGGTAGAACCTGATCGTGTCCTGTCTATGTTTTAAATAGAACTGTTTGACATTTAATCTATATGCAAACGAATGACTGATGTTTAATTGAATTGTTTGAAAGAAAACAACTTTATTATTCAACTGTGTAAAAACAAATGACCTACGTTTAATTGAATTGTTAGCGACATATAGTAATACTTGGAACCATTTAAATTCATTGACGTATATTTAAAAATCATATTTCTAATATATATATATATATATATATATATATATATATATATGTATATATATATGCAAAAAGCAGATTTGGCATTAGATAACCTACAATGGTTGATATGCCCTATAACTAAACCAAACTAAACCAAACCAAGAGACACCTTCGACAGCAGGCTGCCTCGACTATGTTTTTTTTAAATACGTAATTTTTTTTTTCTTTTTTGTTCCATGCGATCGGCATTATTTTCTTTTTTTTTTAATTCGTATGAACCGTTCTTTGAATTATTTCTTAATTGTCCTGAAATAAATATTTTCTTCTCTGCCAATTAATACAAAAATCGAACAATGTATTCTTTTATTTTCTAATGATTTCCTTCTTCAAACTTCGTTAATTGCAAGAAATGTATTCCCGCAAATTTAATTGGCATTTCAAAGAAATAATAAACATTGAGAATAATAGCAAAAAAAAAAAAAACACGCAATTTTCTAGCGCTTTATCTGTCTGTTAAATCTATGAACCCTACGATACCCCAGCTAGTATTGATTAAACAAGTATAAGGCTTGCTTCTAAATTAATGCCCCTTTATTTATTCCCATAAAACATAGTGAGCAGTGACACAAGGATTAGTGAAGGGGTTATCATCTTAGGAATGTAATCAGCGACCCAAGTTCAAATCCTGGATGAGACAGTTTCCATTTTCGTCCATTCTAATGCCCTTGGAAAAGGCATGAAACTATCTGTTCTCCCTCATCAATGAATACAACAGTACAGATTGGGTTAGGAAATCAGCCAAGAAATAAACTAGCCTTAAAAAATGACCTTGTGTCACACCTCGCCCATGGTGGAAGAGTTATGTGAAAACATACTTGAAATTTTTTTTTTTCCTATTCAGTTACAACACATGATTCTGTATTTTTTGCCAGAAGAGACTGCATTCTATAAAATCAAGACGTGCGGAAGATAACACACGTTTTTACAGCCGAGACGATGGGGTTGTTGTCAGAAAAATGTTGTTCACTCCGTCCATGTTTCATCAACCTAATTTTAGTGGCTGAGCTGATCAAGGAGTTCTTGATTTTTGGGCATCTGCGCCTTTTCTTTCTGTCCTGTTTTCACTGCTGAAACATATTACCCACCGCCTAACAGAGCTCATATTTGGACGCTGTACATATTAAGAGAAATATTCTACCACTGAGAGGATTTAATATAATGTCAATTCTAGAACGGACTAAAACTGGTTTAAGTGCAAAGTTTTCCTTCCTTTAGACTGGTAACACATGCAAGGACAAAGAAGTCAGTCTGCTCTTCCATTTACCAATAAGTAGGTCGGGGATAGAAGAATTCTTGCTTTTATTAAGGGTATTATCGTTTAGAATTTTAATCCATGTTTTTGATTTAAACTTGTACGACGATATTCGTTACGCTATAAAAACCACAAACCCTCTACATTGAGTTAAATTTGACACCAGCTAATTTTTTTAAGCAATATCCCGCAAGTGAGCGTGAGAATTGACTGACTTATGCCTTTGTTGATAAGATTAGCTAAAAAGAAAAAAAATAAACGCCAAATGCTTCGTCTAGGATTTGAACTCGGTCCATTGAGCGCCTTTCCTTTTGCTCATATACTTTACGCCACTAGCGCATCCTGATGAGCCTGCATTCAACAAACGAAAGTGATATTATATTTTTTGCCATTCCGATCAAAAAGCTTCTCGTTAGTTTCTCCGTAGGCAAGATGTCTGGGGAAAATTCTGTTGACAGACTTTCCTAGCCAAAACCTTAGAAGAGAACAATGAATTCCAGTATTATCAAAGCGCATATTCGTGAGAAAATGTCTGATTGTGCATCTTTCTGAAGAGAGGTTCGTTAAGTCTGAAGGACTCGCGTGCTTCAGATGCACGGATATAAGGAAATCGAACATATATTCTACTGCTGTTACAAGGTGAACAGCAAGAAGCTTAGAATATCATGAATTTCAACCTCGGTAACAATATCTCATCTAATGAAAATTATGTCATCATACGCATAGATAAGGATGGACTGCTAATAAAGTTTTTAAAATTCTGTTCCCCGATAAAACAAAACGAGAGTTCTTTCAAACTGTGGCCGTATAAATATTGAATGTCGGCCTCACTTGGACTTTAAGAAAACATTTTCAGAAATACTTAGATTGGAACTAAACAAGGATGATGAGTGTTGCTCTGAGGAAATCTAGGAAGCAATACCCTATAAAAGAGCGGGTGTACGACCACTTACCTCCCATCTCACGAACCTTTCATTTTAGACAACCAAAAATTATTGAGTTCTGCTGAACATGTGTGGACGAACTCATGAACGACTTTCTCCTGTGGACACATGGACACATCAACCATGGCTGGAAGGGACGGATGGTGAGAGATAATCAAGGGAATCGGTGTTATTGGCGCACTTTGATCCTGTTATTTTCGTTCCATCAAGATGTGACTTCCGCCGTTGCATCGACAGATATCAAAGATATCTTCAAGTCAATATCAAACACCAAGACTAAATCGTAAACAAAACCTATTTTATTTAATAGCCAAATTTTCTGGCTTTATGGAACTTACCTTAAATCAATTAAGATATTTTTAACAAATAATTAAGAGTTTGTAAACATAAAGTAGAGAATCAAATTAACTTATCACTAAATTTTAAAGAAAGAATGAAAGAATCACCAACAAGAATAACTCTCTATCAAGGGAAACTACTCGTCAGAAGTAAGAGACCTATCGAATATGTTGGTTAGAGTTATCTCTTTTTGTGGAACTCAACAAAAAACAACCAGATTTGTTTTCAATAGTTGACTAAAATTAGCCTAGTAAACCTTTGCCACTTTGAGCAAACAATATTGGTTAAGTGAGTAGAGTGTTTGCCAATGGCTCGGGAGACCAGGGTTCAGTCTTTGGTCGAGTCATACCAAAGACTCAAAAAAGGGTAACTGCTTAACACTCAACGTTATAAGTGTTGGGGCCCCGGAAAGGGTCACTAAAGAAAACGCAAACACGGATATTAGATAACAGATTATATTACACAAGAAAGATAGAGTTACATAGAAAAGGTAAGAAGTCTCGTATTGTTAGGATAACACCGATATTGATCTGCGGTATTTGATGCACGCCCCATCTGACGGGCATGTGTGGCAAAAGGCCTTTTTTTGGTGGGTCCGGGCGCAAGGCCGTAGCCCACACGCGCCCGGCATTTGCCAAAAATGCCTACGGCCCCGTCGGCATTCCCCTGGTTAGGGGCGCCTCAGGCGCCGGGCGATGAACCCAACCCTCCCGAAGGAGGTAAAAGCCTGGGGGGAAGGCCCCCTGAGGCCGAAGGAAATCTCCAGGTACCGAGACACACTCGGCCAGATCCGTGCCGCAGATAACACGGCCGTCCGAAGTGCTACCCGACACCTGGAGAGGTGTCAGACCGATATTGATCTGCGGTATTTGATGCACGCCCCACCTTACGGGCATGTATGGCACAAGGCCTTTTTTTGGGTGGGACCGGGCGCAGGGCCGTAGCCCACACGCACCCGGAGTTTGCCAAAAATGCCCTCGGCCCCGTCGGCATTCCCCTTGTTAGGGGTGTCAGACCGATAGTGATCTGCACCCAGGCAGCGAAATCTCTCCGTACTAATTACGGTGAGAAGAGTCCATTATGGTAAGATGGGTGATGCTCCCACAAAAATAAGGTACAGTTTATGGATAAAGTGCAGCAATCCAGGGGAAAAAGTAGCGCTCTCCCCTACACATCGGTGTAATAGCTATTGAAAAGGGAGCCTTCGAGTCATCCTCGACGACTGTCACTAACTTTACTTACTTATGTTGTAAAACAAATGCCTCCAATTGAAGAAAGATTGTCACTTGAAATAATAGGAAAATCATAAAATTCCTCCCAGTCGGAAAATCAACGAGGAATGTGGTCAAAATTTTATGGCTAAAAATGTATTACACAGAACGTATTTACTTGCAGAGGTATCTATTTATAAATGAGCTAACCATAGGTTTACCACAACAGGTCCGAGTTAAAAAGCCTTTCCATCGATTTGAAACACTGATTTTCCAATATAGAAAATTTCTGAGTGCCGTATATTGACAACATCTTAACTAAAATTCACCTTATTTATTGAACGAAATTTTCATATATATATATATATATACACAATTTTTTTGAAAAAAAATTCAAATGAATAAATAGAATAAAAAACAATTTTCAAAAACTATTTAAGTCACATGAATTTAGAAACGAAATAGTATCACCGATAATATAAGCCTAAGAATTTTCTCAAATTTTTGTACAGTTTCCTCAGTTGAAAAAAATTTTCTGATAATAGTTTACATAATAACATCGTCCTGAGATGGTTTTAAAAATATGAACCATAAAACATGGGTATATTATTCATATTTATATACATCGACTACATACCTTGTTTTTCATATTTTCGGAGAATAATGTCCGTGTATATGTGTGCGTGTGTGTGTTAATGTGGCAGTTGAAAAACTCTAATTAATCAACATATTCACCACATTTGCAATTAAAATGACTTTTAAAATTACCATTAATTACCAAAATGTTATTTATCAACTGGATTGCACACGTTTTCCGAAGCCGATCATTGTAAAGTCAGAATGATTCTTTTAGTCTAGATTAAACAACATACAAAGAATAAAATCTATGGATTACAACACATAAACACTTATCGAACAACATTTCTGCTCGAGTGACCACGACTTCAGCAGAGGTGCAAAGTTCCCCATTATAGAAATAATTGAAAAAACACATCAGATAAGATCACAGTCATAAAATTTGCACACAATGTTATATGGATAAAGCATCTCTAGTCACTTACTTCAAATAGTTTTAACATCTTACTAAATCACCCTCAAACCAACTCTTTGAAACAGGATGGACAGATATGGTCGGTATATAAACTGCTAAATAAACAAATGCATGTGATGAATATATGACAAGAACAGCTGCGGTTAATTTAAAACAGACTACACTAACTCCTAACAAATATCTTAAGTGTTCGTGATAACAAACATCGCAGAATTCTAAAAACATTTAAATGAAGAACACTAATTTTAGTTCTTTGTCTAAATTTCTGAGATTAATCTTGATAATTGTTAATACTGAGAGTATTCAGACTTGACCAAATCTTTGTTATACTCCAATGATTGGGGCCGATATTTCCTTTAACTTTCTTCAGTTGTTTCATATCAAAACTCGGGAGTTAACAGAGAATCTCGAAGTGAACCTCTTTTTTTAACCACTGGAGTAAACTTTTCCAGTTCTGTTAATCATGGCTGAGTGTTAAGTTATCGCAAGTATTGTTATTCTTACCTACTGTTGAGATTGAACCTGTAACCTCCAGATGATTTCACACGGCACTTTCCAACCAGTTCAGTATTAGTCTCTTATTTTGGTTGCCTATTCTGATATGGCTATAAAATACATCTATTACTTTTTTGCAGAGTGGTAAGGCCCTCTCACAACAAGAGCTTTTAACATGACACTAAACAACCTGATAGTGAGGTTAGAGTAATGCTGGAGTTTTGAGGGATGCGGAGTACTGCTTCATTGCCATCGCTCACATCTTCACTCTGACCCGGAGTGGCAGCACCTGATAGGTCTTTTCTATGGGGCAAATAGAACTAATCTATGTACTTATGCTTAACTGATTTTTTTTCAAGTAGAGCTGTTTTGATATTTAACTGTGGGTAAACCAAAAACAATACTTATACTAAACTGAATTGCTTGAAATAGAACTGTTCATATGTATAAAAATGGATTCGGCATTAAATAACCGACAATGGTTGATGTAACATAACACTAAACGAAACCGAACTAAACATATTGTGAGGTATATCAACTCTTTTAAAAAGCATCTTTCAAATGAAATTATATAAAATTTTCTTCACAAAAGAACCTCAGTTCAAAAGCTGTGGAGAGTAAGTAAAAACGTAAGTAGCTCTCAAAAATTATTCCACCTCTGACGGAATGGCTAAAGTCGGTGGAAAATGAGCTCAGCGACAAATGTTCAAGTCTTGAATTAAGGGACAAACATTCTAGCGAGAAGTAAGAATTCAAATATTTTTCTTCTGATTATGGAAAAATAGTACCGGTCTAAGAGAAAGAAAATATCGAATTCAACCGCTTAAAATTGACCTTGTGTCACATCCAACACGTGTGAAGGGATACATACATATAAAGAGTTACTCGTATTTGATACATTACTATCCTTCATTTCTCTCTCTCTCTCTCTCTCTCTCTCACACACACACACACACAGACACACACACACACACACACATATATATATATATATATGTACATATAAGTGAAGTTTGCGACCGTAGTCGAGGGCGACCCGAAGGCTTCCCTTTCAATAGCTACTACACCAAGGGGTAGGAGAGGGCGCTACTCCATTCTCTGGATTGCTCCATTTTACCCTTGATCCTTACCTTATATTGCTGAGTGCTAAGCAAGGCGGTATCAAGTACCATTTTTTGAGTCTTTGGTATGACTCGACCTGGGATTGAACCCCGCTCTCTCGAACCATTAGCGAACACTCTAAACATTATGCCGATGGCACGATTTCAAAAAATCTATTGAGATGAAAGCTTTATTTCCTAAGTGTGTGCGTGTCTCTGTGTATGTTTGTGGGGGTGTTTGTTTATGCATGCATATGTGTCTGTGTCGGTGTGTCTATGTGCGTTTGCGAGTGTGTGTGTGTGTGTGTGTGTGTGTGTCTAAAATGCTAAACAAAAGGGGTAAGACACATATGAATGAATATTTTGTGTTATAAAATTTTTCAAAGCTTTTGGTATATTGCATATGCTTCGTTGAATTACATTTATTTTCTTCGTACATATATATAAGCTATACTAAAACAGAATTAAAGAAAAAAAACACGACTCAGATACCAGTATCGACTCGTCTCGAAACATTAATGAATATATATATATATATATATATATATAAGCACCAAACCTTCCACCAGAATAGGATATGACACGAAGTCTGTTTTTTACGCATATCATAAGAGGTTTACCTTCTTTTAGACCGTTTCTCATAACTAAGTTAAATATCCCAATCTTATCTACTATTTGTCTATAGCTGGAGAGTGTACAGTTGTATACATACTTTCCCCAAAGGTATTAGCACTTATGTTAAATGCTTTGTCCAAGATTTGAAGTCGAGTCGCTATGACCATTTCGTATGACGATAGCTTTAGTAGCTATCGTCAATTTCATTTCATATCTCAAACATATATATATATATATATATATATAGAGAGAGAGAGAGTCTTTTTATATCAAAAGAATTTTTGTATTTAAAGAAAAAATTCCCTTCTTTGGTGTCGTAATAAATTTATCTCTGGTCATGATGACCATTATCAGATGTTATGGGAAAAAAATTATTAGGATGTTCTTATACTGCTTCCGGCGAGAATAGTATTTGAAAAAAAATTTAACCTTTATTAAAATAATTTTTTAATCAAAAATCTTTTAATATATTTTTATCATATTTTTTAATCAAGAAAAAGTTTTTTACGGTGGAGATATTATCTCTACTATCATCTTTTTTTATACAATATTTATACATTCCTTAAAAAAAGCAACAACTGTTAACGCTAATTTTGATACTACAAGTATCAAAATTAGCGGTAATTCCGAAAAAAAAAAAAATAGCGGCATGTGACTTATTTAGAATTATAAATAAAATATGCATTCATACTTCATTTGAAACTATTATGTATTGCGGACGGGCTGTGTGCATATTTTTATTTGGCCCTCAACGTTTGATCGTCTGTTCGCGGGAATGTACATTTGGCTGTATTCTCATGAATGTGAATAAAAATGTATGACTGCATGTATTTTAGACATTTTGATCCTATGTTCTAAAGTCCCTTTAATTCTGTATTTCATAGTCTGACATAACAAAGAAACCTTTTTCGTATTTTTTGTTTTATTTAGATTCCAATGAGAAAATGCATTTTTACCTGCTGAGAGCAAAACCTCCATAATGTTTCGTGGACCTCAAGACTTCTGTTTCGCATGAGATTATTTCTTTAATAAAAGGTGTTTCTATAATAAAAGGCATTCGTGTCTATATGAACGAGCTCGTCTTCAATTCCAAATTTACAATATTTCGGTTCTCGTCGTAAGAAATGAACTTGACGACTCAAGTTCAAATCCAGCACGAGGCTGTTAGCGTTTCCGTTCAAACAAATCCCCTATGGAAAGCATATTTCTATCAACCCCCGACCCCCAATTAAATGACAGGACTGGAAGGGATCTTCATCCTTACAACAGTAAGAAATAAACAAGGAAATGCTTGAGTAAGTTGGTGTCTGGACTTTTATTTACTACTGATATTTTAGGTAGCTTTGGGGGCGGTCTAGTGGGGTGAAGGGGACAATTCGTTTTTGTTGGTTTTTTTTTTTTTTCTTTTTCCTTTTCTGAGGGGGGGGCTGTAGTAGCATTCTAGGCTTTTTCTTCTAAACTACTGTTAGGGCTTTCTTTACGAATTTGGACATTGCTGGAGAAGCAGAGATGAACTCATAAGAGATGTACTCTTATGGATCCCCACACACGGCCGCGCAAAAGCAGGACGACCAGCACGAACGTACATTCAGCAGCTGTGTGAGGATACAGGATGTTGTCCTGAAGACCTGCCTAGGGCGATGAACGATAGGGAGGAGTGGCGAGAGAGGGTCAGGGATATCCGTGCTGCCAGCACGATATGATGATGATGATGAAGTTGGTGTCGTTCTCACATTGTTTTCATGAATCGTACAGGTGTTAAATAAATTTGTAACACCTTGAATATGTGTTTCAGTTTATATAAGATATAATTTACAACGATTTTCGCAGTAAGGAATCCAGTTGGCGTAATGGCTAACACACTCGACAGTGACGTTGTAATAAATGAGTTCTAAGTGCAGTCACGCTATTATGTTCACTCTCGGATTCTCATTTTCGAGAAAAGTCTAACCTCCCTCATCCCACCAAGTAATAGGTTAAATAGTAGTATCACTCGGGTAGTGTAATTGTAAGCAAGCTTGACGAACAAACGTAGAAGAGTGAGTTCGAATCTCGTTGGGTGGCCCATTTATTCGGCCTTGTGTCAGATCTTAGAAAAATGACTACTATTATTTTACAAGGGTAAATTCAGCATTAAGCAACACACGAAAGTTAATATTCCATTAAACAAAAATTCAACTGAGCAATTATTAGTGTATTTTTGCAATCCATTTTTAAATGTCCAGACTGCGAAAGAATTGGATTCACATGGAAATTAAACTGACATTAATCTTAACAATTTAAACATTATTATTCTACACGTGCCCTCGTTCAACTTTTATCCGGAATTTTTTTTGGGGAAGGGGGGGGGAATTTCTTTTTTATAATCAGACTTTACTAATCAGACCCTCAAATTCACCGCATTTATTTATTTTAGTTTTTTTTAGTTTTTCGAAAAAAAATTTACATTTTATTAGGGGGTTATATATCCCATTCTAATTCGATAAAGCATCCTCACTTATTTCCAGAACAAGTATTAAAAAAAGGAATCCCCCCACCAAATCCTGAAGTAAAAAGAAAGAAAAATTTGAAATCATTCGAATGATTTCAATTTTTTTCTTTCCTTTTACTTTTCCAACGCTAACAATTCCGGCAAATGCGAGATCATTCTACATTGAATAAATAAGTGAAAGTGAACCCCCACCCTTTTAAAACAATTTTCATTTTTTCTCGAAAAATAAAAAAGAATGCTGTGAGTTTGAAGCTCGAATTAGTTCAATCACACACACACATACACACACACACAAAAACAAGAACTTTTTTCCCTTTTGAACTGAAAGGGGTGCACATGTAGACTTTTCTCCTTTTTACTTTCCACGAATCAATAAATAGTGTCCAATATGATATTTTTTGATGGAGGTCTCAGTTTGTTTGTTTGTTTTGTTTTGTTGTTGCTGTTTGTTTGTTTTCTCGAGGATATTTTTGAACGAGAAGATGAGCCTGAAAAACAGTTTTTAACGTAAGCATTTGAGGATAATAATGTAATACTTATAAGATGGTCAAATTTATTTGTTAAATTTATTTGGGGTAAGCTTTTTCAAGATGTAATATCAGTCTGTCTATGTAGGTTTCTAGAACTGAAATGGCGTTGTGATCATAAATTGTATAAATTATATTTTCATACCAAGTTTAGAAAATTTTAATCTCTCTCTCTCTCTATATATATATATATATATATATATATATATATACTCGTGTATTGCTAAGACCTTCTAATGAATTGAGCACTCAATTGCTGATAAGCATGCATACGTAAAGAAAAGAAAAGTGATACGTATGCAGTAAAATCCCTCCGCTTTCGTTTGCCGAGAGAAGTGCGGTAAGATACCCAACTGTTCTAAAGTCAGCCGGGTTTCGATCCCAGTTTGAAGCATCCCACGTATCTAGCCACATTGATGTGTTGTGATACAAAGAAACTGTCTGACTGTGGATGACTATATATATATATATATACACACACACACACACACACATATATATATATATATATATATGTGTGTGTGTGTGTGTGTGTGTGTGTGTGTATTTATATAAAATAAGGGTAGTTCCCGTGGCTTGGGACAAATGTGCTGTTCAGGAAACTCTTAGTAAGCGAGTTCAAACTCCAGTCACGTTATTGCGTTTACTTTCGGACTGATACTCAAGGAAAAGGCATGAACATCCGTATCCACCCAGCAATAGGTTCAATAATATTTTATAATGATGATTTTGGAATTACATAATCCAAAAATGTTTATATGCCATTAAATAAAGGAGCTACTCTATACATATATATATAACAAGGATGCTTGTGTGAGTTGATTAAGTAGATAACAATTTTATTTTAAAATGTTTGAAACAAAATCATTTCAATAAGTTTCCACTAATGCTATCAAATTGAATAGTCTATGAATTTCTTTGATGACACAATGTGATTACGATTAATTTTGAGACTCGCATATCTTATCATTTCAATTCTGTTGTTTCATACCACTTTGTGGATCCTGGTGGCGGGTGCAGAGGAATATTATTACGACTAGGTCTGAACTTAAGAGCTTTTCTTACCGACAGATTGGCGTTAATGGTTTGACTACAAAGCTTTTTATGGGCGCTTATAGGTTTGGTTTGTTTCTTTGCTTAATTCCCCATTTGCCTCTCAGTCATCATTTTGTGTTTTGTTTATTTCTTATTAACATCTGAAAGTATTAAGAGATAATGGAAAAATATTGTATACTCTAAAATATAAGAAGATAAGAGCCCCTTATACAAAAATAAAAGCACGAGAAAAAAAGTAAAGAAAAACACGAAAGAAAACGGAGAAAAGGATATAACTTATAAAGGTAACCTAACATAATACTAATATAATTCTAAATAATTTCCTAAATGTAAATTTTACGAGACGAATCGCCAAGACGTTGGGTTCCCATTTAATCAACCGGTCAATTAATGGTTCAGTCGAGAAAAAAGAAAAGAATTATAATTGTTATGTAATCGATACCCAAGCTTACCAAATGGATATCGTCGACATTCACCTGAGAGTGATATACGGATGGTGTGTCAAAGTTCAAATCCCCTACCGTCTAACCACTCAGTTGGATAGGCAAAGAATACGATGAGGATATCCCCAACAGAAAGGTAAGAAACCCAATGACAAGGGTTTCCTGGGTATGACTCCATCTAATTGTCAGGTGGACTGTGGATATCCGTTCATTGCCATCACTTCCATGTCAACTCTATTTGGCTTACATCCATAAGGGAAATAAAGCTGCCTAAATGTTATTTATATTCTATAGGATCATGTGTAAGAAAATCTTAAGGAAACATTACACAAAAATTTATATGCCTGAACAATGATGGCGTTTAAATAACTTCTGATATTGAAATAATCCGAGACGTGTTGAAATCCCGTTAAAATAATGCCGTTGGTGTCTTTATTGTGTTACGGATTGCAGCTCATTGTTAGCCCACATTTAAACTGTTTCCGTTATTGCAATTTATTGCAAGTACACTGTTAAATGGTTACAAGTTCTGCTATTTTGTGTTTGTACACTGTTAAATAGTTTCAAGGATAGTAAATAATTAAACAATCCTATTTCATCCATAGATGGGACTTGGAAAGGTTCAACAATTCCAAGTATGAGTGGACCAGAGAGTAATAGCAAGGAAAAGGTATTTCTCATTCAAAGATGCGGGAGTGGAGCTTCACTATCATATTTGGCGTCGTATCCGGGACATTCTTTAGGGGGTTAGCACACAGCAGTGATGCAGCCGAAGTAATCTACAGTCCCAGGAAACTGAGTCAATTCTTAGATGAAGCATTGTCTATTATTATTAATTTCTGACGAATGTTTCTTTCTACTACAATCAATTTTAGACAAATACGCTTTGGGAAAGACATGAAGGCTCTAATCCACCATCTACAGGTAAAATAGTACAATAAATAAGTTAATAAACCAGCCGTGAAAAAACAAGTGTCTTCGTTATTAATTGTTCATAGTCATGAGTGAATCATAAGAGTTTGATTAAAAATAGTTATCGTTTACTTTGGTTGGCTTTTATAGCATATCAACGATTGTAGGTTATTTCATGCAAAATCCTCTTTATACATTTACATTGAATATACATGATTTGGTTTGGTTAGGTTTTATGGCATATCAACCATTGTAGGTTATTTAATGCAAAATCGTCTTTATACATATAAATTGAATATATATGATTTGGTTTGGTTAGGTTTTATGGCATATCAACCATTGTAGGTTATTTAATGCAAAATCGTCTTTATACATATAAATTGAATATATATGATTTGGTTTTGCTGGGTTTTATGGCATATCAACCATTGTAGGTTATTTAATGCAAAATCCTCTTTATACATTTACATTGAATATACATGATTTGGTTTTATGGCATATCAACCAATGTAGGTTATTTAATGCAAAATCGTCTTTATACATATAAATTGAATATATATGATTTGGTTTGGTTAGGTTTTATTGCATATCAACCATTGTAGGTTATTTAATGCAAAATCGTCTTTATACATATAAATTGAATATATATGATTTTTTTTGTTGGGTTTTATGGCATATCAACGGTTGTAGTTTATTCAAAGTTAAATCCTGTTTTTTACATATATACTAAATATATGAGATTTGGTTTCGTTTAGTTTGGTTTCATGGCACATCAATTATTGTTGGTTATTTAATACCAAGTCCTGTATTTATATATACATCAAATATATAATTTCTAAACATATTTTGTAGATACATACAATTAAATATTCTAACACTTCTATTTCAAACAATTCAAATTTAGTATATCAATAAAGTTAGATGGTTCCAAGTATTGTAATGTATCATTAACAATTCAATTAAACATCAGTCATTTGTTTACACAAAGGTAAATGATTATATTTCAAATACTTCACTTTAGCAATGTCATTTGTTTTTACTCAGTTAAAATGTCAAACAATCCCATTTGAACGATTAGTAGGACCCTATCAGGTACAGCCACTCTAGGCCAGAGTGGACTTGGGAGCGGAGCGATGGCAATAAAGGGGTACTCTTCATTCTTCAAAACTCCAGCGTTACAAGAACCTCACCATATGATTGTTTCGTGCAATAGCGAGGACAATTTTGATGGGGGTGGTCTTATTCCTCTGGAGAGATGCCATTGGTGTAATATACTCTACCGACCAACAGGACTGAAAATAGGAGCAATGTATTAGACGCCTACGAAAAGAGACGCATATTTTGATGCTTAAACGACCCCGACCGTTGTAGTGAACATTCCGTTTATAAAAAGAGGGAATATTTTCTCCATCAACCAAAAAAATGTTTATGAGACCGGCAGAAAAAGAATGCGTACCTACCAAAATAAATATCTCTACTGTGGGTTGTAAAGTACAACAAATGTTTTTTACAAGGATGGCGTTGACATTGTGAAAAACCCTGCAAAAGTTGACCTGTAATTAACCCAAGAAATCAAATCAAACCAAACCAAACCAATCTCCTTCGTTATTTCATCGCCTCAACGAAGTTGTTTTGAAAAACTTTGAGTTCTCCACAATAAAAAAATAGAATTCTATCGTTAAATACGAAATGTTGATGATCTAGGTGATTTTTTAAAATGTCATTCAGTAAGAATTCTGAGCCAGCAAATTATCTTTCATTTATAAAATGGACGGTGATTGCTTTATTCCCAAAATTAGATAGGACTTGACTGGGAGGGCAATGTGATCCGCTCGGAATTCGGCATGTTTAAAATTTACCATACGAACAAATGGTATATGTACAATGCTGAATCTATCCTGAAAAATGAGACGCACCAAATTCACTGGTATTTTGATAAACAAATGAATCATCTAATCTTGGTCTGACGACCATACCAAGTAATAGTCGACAAAAAAAAGAGAACCTGTCAAATAGTGGACTTTGCCGTTCCGGCTAACCTCTGGATAAAACTGAAGAAAATCTAAACGAACGATAAATATCAAGAGAATGGAAAAAAAACTAAGGAGCATGAATGTGAAGGGGATACTAGCTGTAATTGCTGCGCTAAGTACATTCACCGAAGGATTGGTATAGAGTGTAGAGTACTTGGAAATAGGAGGGCCAATGGAGACCATCCAAACAACAACATTGCTGAGATCAATCAGAAGACAAAGAAGAGTATTGGAAACTTGAAGACACTTGCTGTCACTCAAACTCCAGTCAAAAATCCTCAGCTAATCCTGGTGTAAATAATTCCCCAATAATAATAATAATAATAATAATAATAATAACAACAATGAGAAGAAGGAGGAGGAGGAGAAGAAGAAGAAGAAAAGAAGAAAGTGTTATCTAATGGATTTTGTCCTTCTGGAAGACCTCAGAGAGAAAATATATATACATATATATTCACACACACACACACACACACACACACATATATATATATATATATATATATATATATATATATATATATATATACACATAAATATATATACATAGATACACACACACACAGATATATATATATGCATACACAGATATATATACATACATAATATATATATATATATATATATAGACATATATATATATATATATATATAGATAGATATAAATATACATATATATATATGTATACTTTTATAGATATATACATACATTTGCATATATATATATATATACATTAACATATATATATACATATATATATATATATATATATATATATATATACATTTACATATATATATATATATATATATATAAAAGCGAAACAATCAACAAATACTTGGATTTTGAAAGAAACCTGAAAATACTGTAAATCATGATGGTGACAGTAATAGCACTTTTAAATGGAGCTCTTTGTGGGGTTGCCAAAGGCTTGGGAAAATGACAGGATTAAATTGGAAAGCAGAGGAAAAATTAAGACTATCCAGTGCGCTGCAATGCTAAGACCGACTCTAATACTCAGAAGTGTTGGGAAATCTGAGATGACTTGGTGTCACTCAGTCTCCTATGAAAGAAAACTTACTAACGTTCATGTAAAAAACTTGGAAAGAGTTAGACGATAATATGGACTTTCTTTGATATCTTGATGTCTTTTTTTATTAAAGTTGCACAGATATACACATATATACACACTGACAAAATAGGTGGTTCATAAGTGCCACCAGCTAAGCAATACAAAACCCATTACTACTACTACTACAACTACTACTACCAACCATTATCAATCAAAATTGAAAAGTAGCCATCCGTTTAACATAAATTGTAGTTTGCTTAGAAAATCTGATTATCCGACAAAGTATGTCTGGAAAGTAGCATCTCATTTACCAAGAAAAATCAGCCAACCTCACTGACTTCGATGTTCAGCTAGACAACAAGGGTTGACTTCCCGCAAATCCAACTCATCCCTTTTTATACAAAATATCGACAATGTGGCTTGTTAAGGAGTTATGACGATATCAATATACTGATATAGCTAGAAAGGGCCTCCTGTGGAGTAATTGTTTGCAGCCTAGATTAGCTAGCCATCATTGGTTAATTTGATTTTCAGCGAGTAGCCCCTGCTACAGGCATTGTGCCAATAAACTAAATGTAAATATATATGTATGATAGGGGTATATAGTAATCCAAATCTGTGAAGGTTTGGTTTGGTTTCTTTGTTTAATGGCATATCAATCTTCGTGGTTTATTTGATACCAAATCCGACCTCGTAGAAGAATAGTATTGGTGCTATTTAACCCATAGCTGGGAGGATAAGGAGATTCATACCTTTCCGAAGGGTATTAATCCGAAAGTGAATGCATTAGAGAGACTGGAGTTTGAACTCGCTTAATTCGACGTCATATTCGATAACGTTAGCCTCTACGGTAGGGGCTCCTCCAGATCTATAAAGAATATGGTTACATTGATGACTTTCCCATAAATCTTTTTGGTAAGACTCACCTAGCAAACAATAGAATCTCAAAGGAATGAGGTTCAAAATCAGACTCAAGCGATTAGTAATAATATATATCTGATTTTTGTTTGGAATTTTACGCCGAATAAATGAGAAATTGTGCTCAGCGACAACAAATAACAAAGGCGGAAGTAATGGGGCGTTATCACGAATATGCTGGATTGGGAAATAATAGTAACGAGTTCAAACTCCGGTGGAGCGATTATTACAAGAGGAATTATTAATTTCATTTCACCTGCTTTTCCACCAAGCAGTTATAGTCTTAAGGTGTATGAATTTTAGATAAGGTTAGGTAAGGTTTTGGAATTTGCAAATTCTACAGGATATAATTGCTCGTGTGCCATTGGCTTAGTTCAAAGCTGGACCGTTATGTATCCTTTTGTAGGTATAAAAATGTGTGACCAGTCGTGAAGCAGTTTTGAACGACGTTAATAATCAGCCTGTCTTTTGTCAATTATGCCACAGTGAATTTCTTGTGCCAGCTTTAAAATTTTGAACTGCTTTTCGTCTGACTCTTCCCTTCCATAA
The DNA here is from genome assembly GCA_963585895.1 of Sepioteuthis lessoniana. Lineage (NCBI taxonomy): Eukaryota > Metazoa > Mollusca > Cephalopoda > Myopsida > Loliginidae > Sepioteuthis > Sepioteuthis lessoniana. The sequence goes on along the minus strand of OY757928.1, from coordinate 35,243,393 downwards.
GTAATGCAATAACATTTATAATTAACCAAGAAAAGCTTAATAATTTTTCTGTTGTAGTAGAAAAGCCAAGATTGGGTTTCTGTCCTTTGGAAAAGAAAAAGTTTCAGAAGTCTACTTACTCTTAGAGAGAAAGTTTCGGAGACTTTTTACAAGAAGGACAGTGAAAGAAATTTATCACAAAGTTTGAATTCCTCTGCGAACCAGTGTACAGAATTGACCAGTCAAGCCACGGAAAAAAGGAACCATCCGAGTGAAGAAAATTGTTCCCGGCCAACGGCAGACTTAGTGCTAGGAGTTTGAAACCAGCCAAGAAAAGTGAACTTTAAATTCAAATACCTAGTGTGGGTATTTCAGAGAGAATGTGTTTGTTATTGATGCTTTTTTTTTGTTCAACTGCGAGTAAGTCTTTTTGCTTATGCCTATTCCGTTCTTTCTTTGCCTTGCATATTATTTCGTTGTACGAGGATCATTAAATAAGTTTCCAGACTTTTTTCGTGTGGGAACTTTTATTGATAGTACACACATGAAACTCTAGTCCCCTTCCAAGTAATCTCCTCCGGCTGCAATGCACTTGTTGTATCGTTCCAACAACTTCTGGAAGGCCCCATGGAAGTCTTCTTGTGTGAGTGTGTCAATGACCTTCATCACAGCCTCTTTCATCTCCTCAATTGTCTCATAATGACAGCCTCTTAGCTTAGGGAATAACCAAAATCACAAGGAGCAAAGTCTGGACTATAGGGAGGGTGAAGAACTGTCTTGATGTCCATCTTGCTCAAATAGTCGGTGACAAGGATGGAGTTGTGGACTGGTGGATTGTCCGGCTGGAAATGCCACTGACCAGATTTGAAGAGTGCTAGCCACTTCCTTTGGAATCTCTTCCTGAACTCCCTTAAAATCTCAGCATAGTAACCCTAACCGTAACCCAAACCCTTTGCCCAATCAACTCTGGTGTTCTGACTTCCTTACTCCTCCCACACCTCACATCATCCTTCATAGACTCCCTGCCTTCCTTGAATCTCTTATGCCACTCAAAAACTGATGCTCGATTCATGCAAGATGCTCCAAAAGCAGTGTGAAGCATTCCATATTTTTCTATGCTATTTTTTCCAAGTTTAAAACAGAATTCTATTGCATGTCGTGCTTTCTCATGTCCAGATTGCATTTTTGAAATTCATCAGCTGTGACAATCAGGCTTTAGTAGGGTGTATTCCAATTCCTGTTGTAGCTGTTCATTTGAAGCTGAAATCATCAAAATTGGTCAGTCATCTCATAAGATGTATAGCAATAAGTTACTAAATTTTCAATAATCTACAACAATTTTAAAAGCTTGTACAAAAAAAATCTGGAAAATATTGAATTAACCACGTATTATATTTTATTGTTTTATTGTTTTATTTCCTTTTATCTGTGTGTTAAATCAATACTTTCGCGTATAACTAAACTTTGCATAAAGAAATATGTGCAATGCAAGGAGATATGAATTTGTAAAATTTATTTCATTAGGAATAAATTCTTTGTATCGGGATAAAAGTTTTCTGTCTCAGAAATATAGACATCATCTTTTTTGTATGGTTGAGTTTTTTTTCTCCTTTTCCCTTGTTTCTATACGTTTTTTTCCCATTTTCTTCACTCTCTTCCCATAAGAAATTTTGGCTAACTGTTACAGTCGAGGCTAAGTTCACATCTTCCTTCATTTTCCATATCCACGTGTGATATATATATATATATACGTTAAATATATATCTATATATATATATAAATATAAGTATATATCATCATCATCATCATGTCGCACTGGTAGCACGGATATCCCTGACCCTCTCTCGCCACTCCTCCCTATCGTTCATCGCCCTAGGTAGGTCTTCAGGACAACATCCCGTATCCTCACATAGCTGCTGAATGTATGTTCGTGCTGGTCGTCCTGCTTTTGCATGGCCATGTGTGGGGGTCCATAAGAGTACATCTCTTATGAGCTCGTCCCTGCTTCTCCAGCAGTGTCCTGCATGTCTGGTTCGTCTAACTTGAATAGTTTTCGTGATAGGAGGCAGGTGGCAATACAGTTGGTGTCTTATGGGGTGTTGCCGCCAGGACTTGTTCAAGATTGCACGCAGCATTCTTGTGTAATTGCCGTCTAGCTTCTTCCCCAGCCGTTTTGTTAGCGTCCATGTAGTGCACCCAAATAGCAGTATCGATGTGACCGCTGCCTGGAAGAAACTGCGTTTCATTTTATCGGTTAGGTCTGATTTCCATATAATTGATAGCCTTTTGATAGCTGTCCATGCCTTCGTTAACCTCGTTTCAATGTCCCTTTCGGTTGATTCCCAGGTAAGTGAACTTGTCCCCCGTTTGATTATAGCACATATATTCCGTTTTGCGTGCATTAACATAGAGGCCTATGCCTGCTCTTTCCAAACTATGCAGTAGTATTTCGGCTTGGTCGGGTGTATTTGCCAGTATCGCTATGTCATGGCGTAGTCGGCGTCGGTAATTGTTTTTGCGGGGTACCTTCTGCTCCTTTTCTTCGTCAGCTTGAAGCTACTCCCTCTGATTTTTTCAGTCGATGTTCTAAGTACGTAGTCTAGACAAATGATAAAGAGGTACGGAGCCAGCGTGTCCCCTTGTAGTACTCCTGCTACAATGTCGAAGTATTCTGTGTCTCCATCTGGTGATCGTACTTTTACTTTGGTGTTTCTATAGAGAATGGCTATTGCTGCTACGGTTTCTTTGGCATACCTAAAGTATATATATACGTTAAGTATATACATATATATATATATATATATATATATATATATATATATATATATACACGTTAAATATATATATATACGTTAAGTATATATATATATATACATCAAGTATATATATACGTTAAGTATATATATATATATATACGTTAAGTATATATATATATATATATATACATGTGTGTGTGTGTGTGTGTGTGTGTGTGTGTGTGTGTGTGTGTGTGTGTGTGTGTGTGTGTGTGTGTGTGTGTGTGTATTAATCGTAATTACTTTTTCACTTTATGTCATTATTGATACAGTAGGAAAATTATAAAGACGTTATTTTTCCTCTGAAATTCAAGGCATTCTTTAAAAAAATGATGATACTGGTATTAGTCCAAAGATATGTTATGTAAAATATATCATCTTCGAACTTTCTTGAATTACCTTGAGGTATTTCCCACATCTACACAGCCAGCGTCTGTTTGCGGTGAACTTGGTATTCTGTTTTATTTATTTTTTATTTTTCTAACTTTATATTTTGGTTTACTCAATTTATTTATTTATTTATTTGTAACCTTAGGTAAAAAAAAAAAAAGAAAAATGAGAAATGTTAGGTTGAATTGGAAGACCTCAATGAAATAAGTCCGGAAAATAAAGATGAAAGGCCGCTGAAAAATAATCTAAATAAACGAAGGAAATGGTCAATGGTGATTGAACCAAAGCAAGGAATGATTTGTAGAAATTTTCTTTTGAAAAAGTCAATAAGAAAGAATGAAAATATATATTTCAAAAAATTATTCTAAAAAAGAATTATTAACTAAATTCAAATAAGCACATGTTCCGAAAAAAGAAAGAGATGCCGAAATGAACAACTTGCGATGAATTCGACTGGAAAAGGCAAGGTCATGATACCCCTCCCCGCTCTCCCTGGTCCTTAAGTCGGAAAGACTCAACAGTCTCAACTGAATGGATCAACGGAAATTGAAATTTCGAACCAATAATTAATTTTCGAAGCTGTCGCCAGGTGATTCGATTTCACGGATGGCAGCTGTTCTAAGAGTCGGATCACGACCCCTGGTGAGAAATGCCGGAAACGCTAGAATGATGGAGTTCCCGGAGAGACAGATGAATAAAGGACTTTCAGAAGCATTAAAAAGTTCCTATCTTCTGACTGGCTGTGTCAGGGCTTTGAGGCGCGAATCTTTTGCAATACCTAACTCAGTGTCTCTTTATTGAATACAAAACACTTTTTGTAACCCCTGAGGGAACGCACTTTACAAGGAAAGTTCGTCTTCTTATCTCTCTCTCTCTCTCTCTCTCTCTCTCTCTCTCTCTTTCGCTCTATTCCTTTTGCTTTCTCTTTCTCTCTCTCTCCCTCTATCTCTTTCTCTTTCTCTTCCACTCTCATCTCTCTTTTTTTCTCTCTCTTCCCCTTTCTCTTTTATTATAACTTGATAAAAACGGAATTAAAATTAGGAAGATTATTCTATCAGTTGTAATTGCGTTTAGCGTAACGGTTATCTTCGTAAAAAATGAAATCGGTGACGCTAGTTTAAATCCTGAACAAAGCTTATGTTTCTTGAGGAAGACATAAATCCAACTCTTCTATCCCTACCCAGGTTGAGCAGACTGGTTCCTTAGCCTGGGTAAGGCGACCATGTAGGGAAAGAAAAATCTGAAATCACACCAGATATAAAAATTGACAGTGTTGTGCATCCTACTTGCCGTGGAGGCGTAGAGTAAATACAGGAGGTGGGCATAGCGTATCTGTTATGGTTGTAGGAAATAAAATGGTCAATCCAGGTTCAGATATGGATGTGGATGTTTGCATGTTATTTAACGCTAATGTCTTTGACGCATAATTTAAATTCAAACTAGCTTTACTCAGCTTAAAAACTGAACATGGATTGAATCCAACAACGGAGTTAGGTAAATATATACAAGAAGTCAAAAATACATACAATGAGTCAAAAAATACACAAGACAGGTCAAAAATACATACTACGCGTCAAAAAATACATAAGACAGGTCAAAAATACATACAATGGGTCAAAATACACAAAACAGGTCAAAAATACATACAACAGGTCAAAAAATACATACAACAGGTCAAAAATATATACAATGGGTCAAAATACATACAGTTGTATACTACAATACAACTATAAATATATGCGGACATAATCAAACATAATGACGAACTTCAATGAACAAACGAACACGCTTCTTTATAAAAATATACCACTCACACTTTATTCAAAAGGGTTGATGTTGATTGTGCGTGAGAGGTGAGTTGGAGACGGGGACAGACTGATATAATTGTTTTGATATTGAAACTGTACTTATGCTAAACTGAATTGTTTGAAATGGAACTGTTTTTGACATTGAAACTGTACTTACGTTTAACTGAATTGTTTTAATTAGAACTGTTTGACTAATCTGATTAGATTGAAATAGAAATGTTTTTGACGTTTAAACTGTGTACTCATGCTAAAGGGCATTGTTTGAAATAGAACTGTTTATTTGTATAAAATTGGAATTGGCATTAAATAACCTGTAAATGCCATAAAACCTGCAAATGCCATAAAACCCGCACAGAAAAAAAAAATTGTATAAAAACCGACCAAAAAAGTTCTCACCAATTTTTATATTTTCTTTAAATTCAGATTGCCATGAATAATTTTTCCTAATTTTTTTTCTAATAACATTTTGTTGTAGTGTCCATAAAAATGGACGATCGTTTTGTTTCTAAATTTTGACATTAATTGCTAATTTCTACCCAAAAGCCAGTGATAATCTTAGTTACTTATATCCCTGCGTCTGTTGATGTAAAAGACAAAACGCAACTGTTGATTTATTTTTCGAAACATTCACTTATAGTTGTTTAAATTTTTATAACCTAATAAATGAAATAATCGATTTTTGAAATGCTTTGCGTATTATTCATAAAAACAATAAGTCAATTTCAATAAAAAAAAAAAAAGCTGACTTTCAAACTTATAATTGTTAAGATATTTTTTATTGATGGAAACTAATTTATTGAAAATAATCTAATGAAATCTGTAAATACGTTTCATTAAAAATGAATAATAAAACTTTATCAATAAAGTTGATTTTTTTCATTAGTTCATAGAAATTATACTATAAAAATATAATTTCAGCACCCTTAATTTTTATAATATATAGCTTTTAAGTGAATACCTGCTATAGAAATATCTAAACTCTTTTAATGACTGCATCCTGTTTCACAGATTTTAATGCGATAGATTGTTGATAGGATTTAGGTTTGTTTTAGTTTCATGGCATATTAACCATTGTAGGCTATTTAATGGCAAATCTTCTTTTTACATATATATATATATATATATATATATATATATATATATATATATATATATATATATATAGTTTGCTTTGGTTTGGTTTTATGCCATATCAACAATTGCCGGTTATCAAATGGCAAATCCTCTTTTTACATGCATATTGAATATATGATTTTCAAAAACATTTTGATGATTCACGCAGTTAGATTATCAAACAGTTCTATTTCAAACAATTCATTTTTGCATGTCAACAAAGAGAAATCTTTCCAGGTATCGCTATGTATCACTATTAATTCAATTAAGCATCAGTCATTTGTTTACACACTGTCAAATAATCAAACAGTTCTATTTCAAACAATTCAATTTAGCATAACTCATTCGTTTACTCTCAGTTTGAATGCCAAAAATATCGATCTGACCAATAGATAGAAACCTATTAGGTGCAACCACTTCGAGTCAGAGAGGGCACTCGTTGGTGGGAGAGTCTTACCTCTCTGCAGAGAGACAGTCAGTTCTACAGCCCCAGCCGACTGAGCGAGATAAGTTGTAGAATGGAATTGCTTAGTTGTTTGTAATAACAAGCAATAAAAACCTCACAATACTCGACAAAAAAGAAGTTGTATGGCCATTCACCTTCCATTTCTTGGGGGGGGTGTCCTCGTGGTGTAATGGTTAAAGCGATGAACTGCGGAATCGTAGTACGCGAGTTCGTACTCCAGTCGCGTTATTACGTTCACTTTCGGGCAAATACCCTTGGGAAAAGTATGAACCCCCTTATTCTCCCTCCAACTATGGGTAAATAGTAGGACGGACTAGGTTCTTCAACCTTGGTGAGGCAACTAGTCTAGGAGAAGGAAAACTCTGAATTCAAAACCTGTTAAACTCCGCTTAAAAATTGACCTTGTGTCATATCCTGCCCGAGCGGAGGGGTTGGGTAAATAGTACCTTCCATTTCACAAGCCATCCAAGTAAGACGAACAAGTCATGCAGATTACTTCTGGTGAAGTAAGAAGGAACTCATATGCAGGAACATGGATGCACTACAGTTGGCTGCCCAACAAGGTTTTACACACACCAGCTCAGTGTTGACACTGGATGCAGTCTAGAGGACTTGCCAAGAGCGATGGGCAATAGGGACAATGGCCGGAGAGAATCAGGGAACTCAGTGCTATCATCATGATTTGATGATGATGATGATGATATATGAAGCAATATGGTTACATAGTCGGAAGATTGAAATGTGACAAATCGATTTTTTGTTAAAACGACAGACGCATAAATAGCTAAAAGTTTAATGTATATAAAGATGACACAGACTTGCAGAAATAGGAAATTAGTGACAAGCTGACAGGTCAATTAAATAAGTGGTCGTGACACATTGAAATGAGAAATGAGACGACCGAGAGAAAAGATTACAGAAATAGTGGACAAAAGCCGAGAAGTAAAAAGTACCAAGCTAGAAGGAAAATGCTTTGGTCGCTGATCGGACGTAACTAACTATCCTCGAAGAGATGTTTAAAAAAGTAGCCATGTTTAGATGTCTTACAGAAGTCCGGCTAACGGTCGAAATGAAGAGATCTCCCGTCAAGACCCCATATACACTCATAAACTATTCAACACACAGACAGACAGACAGACACACACACACACACACACACACTCTCTCTCTCTCTCTCTGACTTCACGCTTGTAGCAAGCCGGAAAATAAAGAAAATAAGTTATCCTTTTATATACAAGTGTTCATCATTTTTGGTTATCACATCCAGCTGCAGTGTCTAACCCAGTAAGAAGAACTCCAGGAACAGAATACAACAATGTACGGGTTGTAAAATAATATTTATTAAAAATAAATGGTGAAGAAGCGCTTTATCAAAGTGTAGATATTACGTATTTTAAGGACATATAAATAATTTTTGATTTATTTACTAGGCGTACCAAGTTTGTTTTTTTTGTTGTTGTTTTTTTGTTTTTTTACACTGAGCATGACGTTCGGAAGACAGCTTCAGATTCCTTTATAAAACTCAAATACCCTGAAAAGTTAATGATCGTTTCAAATTTAACTTTATAATTTTCCTGACTGGGAGGAATAGAGTTAAGCTATTTGTAATGGGTTTCAAAATCTTTATTTTTTGTGTGTGACGTTTTGGATAAAATCAATAATAATTGGTTCTTATGGCATTACTTTGTGCAGCTGTTAACAGAAATTCAGTTTCTAACTTGAAGTTTCGCTTCATTAGCCAAATTCAGTTTGTTATGTATTCACCATCCACAGTTTGTCGCTTGAACAATCCACAGCGTTTATTTTTCATCCCATTTTTCCTTTCCAGTTTTCTCTTTGACTTTGTGTTACCATTGACTTATCTGGCTGCTATTATTAGTCTTTCTTTGTTCCTTTTTTTTTTTTTGTATTCTTCGATTCCTTGAATTGTTCCATCTACGCAATCCTCAGTACTAGCGAGTCCTCGTCCTCCTTCTTTTCTTGATGAATAGGCTATCAATGTCATCTATCTGGTGTAAGGCCTGGTGAATAGTCATCACTTTTCTTGTTCTTTGGTCCATTTGACAGAGTTCCTTCCGTGTTCATAATAAGAATGGACTTGGTGTGTTACAAGAGAGACTGGCTAAGTACATTATTTTTTTGAGGAGATTTCTACCGCAGAACTTCGTTTCGCGAAGTTTTATTATTCTCAGGTTGTTGTGTTTTTTTTTTTGTTTGTTTTTTCTTATATCTCTATTTGTTTAATGGTGCCCGATTCCAATATTCCCTAGTAAATCTATTTTTCTCCAAGCGTAGTGAGGCTTTCCTGATTTTGTATATCTGTTTTTCCATCGTTTCTCTTTTCCCATTTTTCCCTATGAAAACAGCATAACTTCCTCTCGCGAATTCCATTTGAATGAAAGTAATTTCCTCACAGCGGCTCGACACCTGATTGCAATTTAGAGTCAGAAGTTGCCGTCTATCTATCTTAATGATTATCAAGTGGGTAAGCACTGCGAGATGGACACTTTCTTACAGTAAGTGGGGACTGTTAGATATTGGGTTTGCTACACAATCCTACCAAAAAATGCGTCTAAACCGAATCATTTCCTGTTTGTTTAAAATCTTTCCATGTAGATGCGGAATAGCTTCTAAAAGGGCGCGCTCCTGGCGAGTGCCCCGGGGCCTGTTCTGGACTTCGGTCCGGAGCGTGGCCCTGGAAAAGGAACAATGGCAGACTTTGGGCCTTTAATTAGGCACCTAGTTTCGACTAGGCTACCTTCGGGTGGGCAAGCTGCATTTTTGTCTCCTTTGTCCCCCTTGGACGGCACTAGACCATGCGTCTAGTTTAAGCCGCAAACTGGCATACGTGCCCGGACCCACATTTGGGTTCGTGAAACTGCTTGCCTCATCAGGCTCACATTGCACTCAGTGAGCCGATGAGCAGCACAGACAAGCAGGGTTCGAGTCTCAGCTCGTTCCCGACCTTCCCCTCCCCTTTATCCCCACTTTAATTGGCCTTCGGGCTTTTGACCTTGTGTCAAGTCGTGTCTGGTGGGAGGCAGCGACAAATACTCGGAATAGCTTCTAAAAGATTGCAGTGGATGAATAAAATAGGATTTACATATAGAAAAACCACCTCTAACACAAAGACAGAAGAAAAAGAGGTTAAAGTGAATTAAAGAGAAACAATTAAAGTGTGTGGACAATTATGTGAAAGTGATATTCTGTGATGAATCAAGAGTGTACATTTGCCAAGGTGATGATGATGCTGAAACTTTTGACTCGTACTTTTCGAATGAAACTTATATAACGATCACTGTAAAACCTAGTAGGGCCCTATTATAAATGTGCTAATTCCATCAATTGTTTCAGAGTAAAACATACCCCACTCGCTCATTATTATTAGCAGCTGCCTTGAAACAGTTTTAGTTTAGGGAGATCATTCTACTGAAATTTCTAGTCTTAGCTTTAAAATATCTATTGAAGACAAAGTTATTGCTCATTGATCTATCCGATTCTTTAAATAATCAAAAAATAGAACCAACAAATCCATTCCAGATTCATAGACGCTTTGCCGCACAGAAGAATGGATATTTCATGAGATAGAATATGATGTCTTTTCCTCCCTGAATCTTAAAATATCATAAAGAAAAATATGAAATTATAATGTCTTTTGTTCTTAATTGATATTTTATGAAGCTATTAGAAATCAAAATTATTATTTCTAGAATATTTACCTTTGTATGTATTGACCTAAAAATAATAATTATATCAATCTAAAAAATATATCCACAACTTAAATCAATTCTATCAAATTTATATTAAACAATAAAAAGATATGAAATTTCCAGATTATTTAATATTGAAAATTCACACCTAAAATTTTATCTTTTAAATATTTTTTTAATGAAAATTTACTTTTAAATTCATTGAATATTTTTTAAATTAAAAAATGTTCTTATTCAGTATATTTAAAACAGGATAGGTTTAATCCTAGCAATATGGTGATCATGGGCCGGGCTTTGCTAGTATAGGGGAGCGAATATTCGTTCTGACAGAGTAATTCGTTAGAATAAGACTTGACTCACGCATAATTATTCTCAAAAAAGCTTTTTGAATTAGAAGCTGCTTTAAATTATCACATGTATGGAAGATTTCCGAAGCAAAGGTAGTAAAGAATCAGCACAAATCAGCTTTTTGATACTGAGTATTTATGAAGAAACAATCATAGCTATCGGGCGATATTAGCTTAAGTACGTAGGAGGTACCCGTGGTGTAATGGTTATCGTCGTAAGAAATGGATACGGCGACACGAGTTCAAATCCTGGACGAGACTGATTGCATTTCACATAGCACTAATACCCCTGGGAAAGGTACGAATCCAATTATTCTCCCTCCAGCTATGGGTAAATAGTAGGGCAGACTGGTTCTTCAGTCTTGGTTAGGCAACTATTCTAGGAGAAGGAAAACTCTGAATTCAAACCTGTTAAACTCTGCTTAAAAACTGACCTTGTGTTATATCCTGCCCGACCGGAGGGGGTTGGTGAATATGATTAGCTTGAGAGCGTACTCCAGATTTTTCCTCAAAACAAATATTTAAGATCTCAATGCGCTATCAAAATCACCAGTGAAATTGTGAAAGAGTAATACAATCTTCTAATCAACTTGGGTCAATTAACACATTCTCAAAATGTATATTGACCTCCGACCCGATCGGGCTGTCAAAATAGGAAATGCACTAGTGTAAATAATAGGTGCATCCGGTCGAGGAATATCAGAATATAACCTTGACGGTCGAGGAATATCAGAACATAACCTTGACCGTGGACGGGTTGAATGAGTGCGATTTGTGATGCCCACAAGAAGAATGTGGACGTTGAACTATTATATAACTCAGTGCACAGGAAATTAAATCAGTTTGGAGATCAGATGAGTTGGAGATAAGATGCAGTAGAGAAAACCAGCACCCAGAGAGGCTGGGCCCCCAGGCCCCGGTTGAGCAGCCCAGGAGAACGGGAAAGAAACGCAGTTATGGCCAATAGAGTGGGGGTCAATATGTTGCAGTTCTGTTCGGTCTCCAACTCCCTCTCACACACAACCCTTTCAAATAAAGTGAGAGGTATATTTTTCTAAGAACTGTGTCGCTCGTCTTTATTGTGTCGTTATGATTCTGCATGCATGCAGATGTATATGTATTATGTGGCTATACAACAAAAAAGTCACAGGATTTATATGTATATATTTACCCGGTTCCTCAGCAATTTGAGTATCTGAGTCAGGGTCGTTTTTTTTTAAGTTTAACAGATTTGAATTCCAGGTTTTCATTCTTCTATATTGGTTGCTATATCTAGTTTAAAGACCTCAGTCAGCCTGATAATTTTCCCCGAGCTTGAGGAAAAATAATTTGATGCATAACTTTTCGACGATATGTAAGCGAAATACAAACAGGTTCAGACAAGGAATTGAACTCGGGTCAGCGAGGCCCCTTTCAGCGACTGTAACCACCACTAGCACCTAGATTTCCACAAAATGTAAATATATGTATTTATCAAACCCCTCCACCATGTACAGGATATGACACAAAGTTAATTTCTAAGTGAAATAAAGTTGGTTTTAATTTGTAGTATGTTTTTCCATTTTCTGTTTGATTAAAGAGCTCAATCAATTGAATTGTTTACCAATAACTGGATGGTTGGTTGGTTGGTTGGTTTTACGGCCTATCAACACTTCTTGAGACATTTAACGCCGAATTTGGTCATTTTGATAAAAGTTTCAAATAATTCAGTTTTGCATACGTACACTGTTTATTTCTATTTAACCCATAAGTATAACCATATCAGGTGCTACCACTCCTGGCCAGAATGGACCTGGGAGTAATGGCAACGAAGGGTAATCCACATTCCCCAAAGCTCGAACATTACTGAACTTTCGCCATCAGATTGTTTAATGTTACATCCAGGACACTCGTTGGGGGAGTCATACCCTTGTGCAGAGAAGCTATCGGTGTATTCTAGAGCCCCAGCCAACTGGCGTCACCCATAACTGGAGAAAAAGAAATGAATTAATTTCTTTTCAAAGTGCCTAAGATCGAAGTGAGACCCAATTATTCTAATGTAGGATTTGAACTCGGGTCTCCGATTCCATTTCTTCAGACGATAACTCTTACAGTAATCTCACCTCTCCATATAAAATCCATTGACAATTTTACAAAGTCTCAGGAAGCTGTTAATTACTCTAACGCGCTACTTATCAGCCTAGAGACACCTGGGTTGCTAGCCCACATGCCCATGTAATAGAAATGAGTACCAATTATCCTGCTGAACATATTGAAGGCTTCGCCTTTGTGCTATCGTACAAACCTGGAAGTCAAACAACTGCTACTCTATCTGATTGAGGGGACAGTAATAATAGTATGTGTCCTGAGTATCCTATGGTCATTCCAAGAATCATGATTCTTTATCATTCTTTATCGGCAGTATTCCATACGGTTTTAACAGATTGCAGTTCCCCGGTAAGATATATTTTTCCATATCAGTCAAATAAATCCTTCGGGCAAAAGCTGAATGTCGCTGGGTTAGAATTAAAGAATCGCTGTTTTTTCCATGTCAAATTACATCCTGCTGTCACGTGAGAAAGGTCACAGAACGATCTCAACGTAAATGTTCTCCATGGACAGAAAATACATTCTATAACGAAGCTAAATATTGCTTATCATGAATTATTTTATTTCAAATTGATTTTGTACGAACGCATTGCTCTGATGTGTATTTTCCAGAAGTGCTATGTCCTCTGCATAGTCTGCGTTCGTAATTGTGCGGGATATCGTCTTCTTCTTGCCTTTTTTTTTCTGGCAAATACACCATTCAAAGCCGAATTCCTGCTGTATAGTCAGGTGTTGACAGCTGTTGGCATTGGCCTCCATATGAATGCAGACAAAACGGAGTACATGTGTTTTAATCAAAGATGAGACATATCGACACTAAATGTTAGTTCTCTGAAACTAGTGGACAAGTTCACATGCATCAGAAGCTGCGTCGCATCTGCTAAAAATGACATCAATATGTGACTAGCTAAGGCATGTACTCCTATCGATAGGTTATCTATCAAATGGAAATCAAACTTATCCAATAAAAAAAGCATTTTTTCCATGCAGCAATCGTGACAATTCTACTATATGCATGCACCATATGGACTCAGCGTGTTGAGAAAAAACATCCAAATATTGGATGTAACATTCCACAAAACACTAGCGGTACGGCCACCTACCTCCCAACTCTAAAAACATTGAAATAAGACGAACAAGAAATGTAGGACACTGTTTGAGAATTAAGAACAAACGCCTAAGTGATGCTCTCCGATGAACCCTTTCACACGGATATGCAAGGATTGGACGACTGACTTGGACATATCAACAATAGCTCTGTGCCGATACAGGATGTAGTCTAGCATACCTGCCGGAAGCAATGAATGATAGAAACGAATGGCGAGAGAGATTCAAGGAAATCCGTGCTAATAGTACGACATAATGATGATAATGATTGCTATGGTGTCATTAGAATATTATATTAGACAGTAAAACTAATTTAAAATTCTAAGGCCCTGACGTCAACGACTGAAAAGTTCGGAGCCTGGACCTTTTACAGAAGGGTAAGATCATGCCAAAAAAAGTATGTCTTGGTGGGAAACTAAATTGCATCTTTTGATGGCGCTCGTAGTGTGATGGTTACTATCGTAGGAAATGGACACGGTGACCTGAATCGGAAGCCTGGATAAGATTGTTTACATTTCACTAATACCCTTGGAAAACCAGCTATGAGTAAATAGAAGAACAGACTGGGTTCTATAACCTTGGCATGGCAACCTGGTCTAAGAAAAAGAAAACACTGAAAAAAATCTTAAAACCTACGCTCAAAAAATTGACTTGTATCACATGCTGCTTGTGCCGAGGGATTGGTTTATAAGGCTTGATTTGAATTCTCTTAATTGATTTATACATGCATATCGCAATATTGCCAATAGATATCATATTACATTGTATAACTTAATTTAAATTCTCATGGTCGGGCATCAGGGGCTGAGAATACAAGAACTGAACGTTTTGCAGAAGAGTAAGACCCACCAAAATTTTCTGGACATGAAACTAAACTGCATCTGGCGGGTGAGACTCCAGTTCTGAAGTTCTGTGTACTGAGAAGAACTTCTTTGTTATTATCACTGCTAGTTCCACCCTAAACTGGTGTGGTTGTATTTGTTGTGGTCTCATCCATCTGTCAAACCAATCAGTTTAAAAATCATTTGTATTTTATAGGAATACTTGAAACTATATTACTCTGTATTACTGTATTACTCTATATTACTCTACATTGTGGCAAAAGACATTCATTGTTCCAATTTAGTCGAATCAGAAATCTGGGACAAATATAAAAGAAATGGAGCAATTGATAAACGTATAACCATAACAGACCACGAAATCCATGAAAGAGTCAGGATAGCAAATTGAAAATAATTTCTTTGAAATTGCTAAATATACAAAAAACAAAAATTAAAAACAAATGTGTCAAAAGAGGAGTCAGGGATTGTGACAGACCTGTAAATAATCGGCTGAATAAATTTGCATTCATGGCCAATGAAAATCAAACATTATGTGGAAGTAAACCATGCCCAATGAAAAGCAAGCAATGCGTAGATATCAGCTGTGACCAATAAAAAACAAGCATTGCATAGATATCAGCCGTGATCAATGGAAAACAAGAATTTCTTGTGGGTGGCGTAGGAGTTTTACGATTATATAAGTTATAGAATTTGGGCTGAAGTCAGTTACCACTAGCAGTTCAGACTCTGGCGGCTCTTATGTTCCTATTTACCCAACCCCACCGCTCGGGCAGGATATAACACAAGGTCAATTTTTAAGCAGAGTTTAACAGGTTTCAATTCAGAGTTTTTCCTTCTCTTAGACTAGTTGCCTCACCAAGGCTGAAGAACCCAGTATGTCCTACTATTTACCCATAGCTGAAGGGAGAATAATTGGATTCATACCTTTCCCAAAGGTATTAGTGCTATGTGAAATGCAATCAGTCTCGTCCAGGATTTGAACTCGTGTCGCCGTGTCCAATTCCTACGACGATAACCGTTACACCACGGGCACCTCTGGCGGCTCTTATGTTAGCGCGAACTCTCACTCTCCGATTACTCTCCTCCACACAACCGTCATCGTCGACGAATAAAATTATAAGATTAAATTCTTATATATAACGTGTTCCTCGTTATTTGTCAAGACCCAGAAGTAATATACTACATAAATTGCTCAGTGGTACACACACCTAGACAATAATCTAGACGTGAAGACATTATAACTTATTTTGGCTACTTTGGTATAGCAATGTATATTAACCGGAAAGAAAGGTGTACTTTTTGTTATTGTTATCGTTCGATGTCAGGTGAAAAGTATATTTAGAATATTGATTCTCGAGGCAAAGAGGTCCTTCACACTTAGTGAATTTCGAGAAGAAACTGATGATTTGTTTCTGTTTATTTATGTAACAGCAAATAAGCTTCTGATGGGTTATCTAATTTTTGGATATTGACTTGAAGATCCCTTTGACATTTGCCGATGTAGAAGCCAAAATCGAACACAAGGAACAAAGCAGGAAATACACCAGGTACTTAAAGTAAACAGGATGTGGGTGTTCTCGGTGGAAATGCCACGTGGCATGACAGAAGAAAGTGTGATCAATTGCATTACGTAGGTGGTGGGCTAGAGGTGTGACTACGGGAATTTGTGTGGGTGGTATGCTAGAAGGAGGCGTGTCCACGAGCAACGTATAAGTAGAAGGCTGGAGGTGTGACCAGGAGAATTTGTGTGGGCATCCAGGATATTATATAACCAGAAAGCTTTTGATCAAAAGCAGAAGAGGTTTCTTCGAAGATTCGTACACTGGTTTCAGTATGTGCAACTCAGCCATCTTCGACACTCTCTCTCTCTCTCTCTCTCTCTCTCTCAGACACTCTACCCATCCGTATTTTCGTGTAATAAAAAGAAGAAAAAAGAATCAGATTATATATTTATCCGTCAGTATTGTTTTTCTCTGCAATATATCATAATGTCAAAATTAATTCGTTTTGTTAAGTTTATTTGTTTAACTACATAACAATTCGCTTTGGGTAATTTAATGTCTAAATTTGTTTCAGTTTTAGACATCTTATTGAAATAATAAATATACTAATAAAGATACTTAAAAGAAACGAAGAAAAAAAACTTTACAAACTCGTTTTAAAATGTTATCTAAAAATGTTTTTAGAAATCATGTATTTGATATGTATGTATGAAGAGGATATGACATCAAATTACCTACAATGGTCGATATGCCATAAAATCAAACCAAACCAAATTTGGGTTTTTTTAATAGCAGTTTTTTTTCCTCCATATTGAGGCATCATTAACGTTGAGGAAGTGAGAGGTATTACTTCTAGAAATAACTATAGAATTACAACACATTGAAGATGTTCGCTTAGCATTTTTCTTAAGCTGTAAATAAACTAATTACTAATAAAATACAAACTCTTTTTTCTTTAATAGCTGAACATGCTGGCTTCATGAAATATTCCTGAAATAAACTTGATTAAATAATTTGAATTAATGGCGTATTTCTTTCTAAACCAAGCAAAGGAGACTATAATGGAATAACTCAATGTTAAGGAAAAAAACATGAAATTAACTTGTAATTTGCATTCCTAAAACAAATATCAACAAAAGCCTTGATATGCAAATCGATCTACAGTGAAGAGATAGTTCCTACCGATTTTAACGAGCGGTTTGGCTCACGTAATTGAAAAGACACGTAGCCACCAAAATAACTGTATATCTTAAAAAGGGTTTGCTTTCTTTATTTAATGACATATCAACCTATCCGGGTTATTTAATACCAAAGCCATCCGTTGTAGAAGAATAGCAGTGATGCTATTCAGCACATTGTCGGAGAATAACAGAGTTCAAACTATTCCCATGTGTATTTATCTAAAAGTAAATACAATAGCTCGACTGAGGTTCGAACTCACTTACTACTATGTAGCATGTCAGAGTGTTAACCACAACGTGATGGGAAGTTGCCATCTCATTAGATGGTGTCATATATGATATTGTCTTACACTGTGATAAGTAAGTATCACAGTATAAGGTAGGTGACCTTAGTTCAGGGTGACCCGAAGGCCTCCTTTTCGATAGCAACTACACCAATTTGCAGAGGAGGGCACAACTCCTTTCCCTGGATTGCTCCACTTTACCCTTGATCCCTACCTTATATTGCTAAGTGTTAAGCAAGGAGGCATCAAGTACCATTTTTTGAGTCTTTGGTATGACTCGACCTGGGATTGAACTCATCGCTGGATTGAATTTAGACCTTTTTTTTTCTATAATAGTTTCCATAATATTTACTCATGGCCGTTAGAATGGAAATTCAAGTTTTTCCCAGAGGCATAAGAATGAATCAAAATGCAAACAGACCTGTTCATTATTTGAACTTGGGTCACCAGGTTCATTTTTGATGACGATAACTTTCACGCAACCCGATTCCAAAGAGAAGGTGTGATTGTCATGCCTCTTCATAGGAATATATACTAAATAAATCTGTAACATATCCAGATATATGGATGTGTGAAACGTACATAGAATGTTCATAACTCATATATATATAACGTAGGAATCCCGAAACACAAAAAACACTTACGACTTCTTAGTTCAGATACAAAACTTTTTATTACCTTTGAGTTAAAAGGTTTTTCGACATAAGGAGAGAGATACACATTCTTTCTATGCTGACTTTTCCATCAGCCCCAGACCACGTGCGACACCTGCCGCAAGGCCTCGACGAGTCCCGAAAGTCATCCGTCTTCCTCGGGCGCTAAAATTCAACTCAACTAATTTTACTCAAATCTCAGCCCACGCTTCCGGTGCGTGACGTCACTTACATCCCTGGTCCCATCTTCTATCTGAGATTTTTATTGTGACATCTCTGAATGACACGTCCGCTCCGCGCCCGCGTGAACATCTGCGCTCATGTTTGCACCTAACTAACCCATGCACTGAGCCGAAAGGTTCTCAGCCTAACTAAACCCAAGGGCAAGATATTTAAAACGAAATCCCTCGACCATTATATTACAAATGGGCACCTCTGCTTAGCAAGCTAAACTTGCAAATCTTCACGAGTGAGTCCCATTGGGTGCTCAATTCATACTGCCTTGGTGCTACATCTAAGTAAAAGGCTTAGTAAATTATTACTGTTGCCTTAGGCACCTCAGGTGGTGTAATGGTTGGCAATATAGAGTATAAAACCTTCACGAGTGAGTCTCATTCGGTGCTCCATTCATACTGCCTTGGTGCTACATCGAAATAAAAGGCTTAGAAAATTACTACAACTGTTTTGAGCACTTTATGTGGTGTAATGGTTTGCAAGCTAAACTAGCAAACCTTTGCAAGTAACTTCGAGTTTCATTGTGTGCCCTATTTATATGGTCTTGTGTCACGTTTAATCAAAAAGCTTAGTTAATTACTATATATAAACTGAGGCCTGTACACCGAGCTAAGAAAATACTTTTTAAGTCAAACGAAAAATTTACGACGCATTTCTTTAAAGAGTCAACAAAACAACGAAAATTGATTTACTGATATTTCATCAGAGTTTTACAAAATTAAATACGATCTAACGAAGGAAGTGATTAACCGCTCAAAGTCAAATTCGTGAGAATTCTACCTCTATCTCTCCCAAGATCTTCAGTCATTTGATTGTATCTCCCAAATTTAAAATATATTCATTTATTTATTTATTTTACATATTTGCCGTTATCGACTACCGGAAATGGAACTGGTCTATCAGTTGTCACCTGACGGCAAATGCCATACTGACGAACTTACTGCAATCAAAAAACATGTTACAGTAGATCTTAGAGAATACATAGGAAATGCAAATGCATTTTGTGATGTAAAAATGATTTTTTTTTTACTTTCGAGTATGCTTGCGTTTTCACGGGGATTTTTTGAGCTACTGCCTTATAAAAGGTTTTTTTTCTATTTCATTTAAGAAACTACAAAAGAAATTTTGAAAGGGACAAAATAAAATTGCAATTGTTATGAAGTGAATGACAGTAGAGCCAAGTTTAGAATTTAATTGGGTAATGTTTTTAGGGGGCTTTAGTGTGTAATATTAAACGGTAAGTTCTAACGGTAAGGTAATATGGAAAGTTTAACCAAGTAAGTTCCGCAGCTTTCTAGTTCGCATACATATTCGAAATGAAAAGAAAACGCAGACAATAAAGTTTTTAAAAAGGAATTTTATACAAAAGAAACAAGAAAGAAAGGAATAGAAAAGATAAGTGTTGCAAATTTTTGTGCAATTTGCTGGAACTTATCTGAGAGAGTGTTCCGGAAACCAAGTTCTTTGATTTGAGTATTTTTTCTTTTTCTTTTTCTTTGGAATTTTTCAGAGTTCATTTAATTCCGAGTCTTTTTTAAGGTTCTTTTCAGCTGAATTATCGGTTGAATTTCCTTTCAGTTGTTTAACTTGGAAGAATGTTTGTCGTCGACTTTCGTTGAATTTTACTTAAGTTTTGGGAAGCTCCATTCAAGAAGCGAGTAACAAAACCCAATTGCTGGCTAATTTTTCCTGCCTACAGTTTGGTCCCCGAATTCGTACTGAGAGTCAAATAGTAGTTGTCGGCAAAAGAAGGAAGTCACTTTTTGGTACCGTACTGCCTGGGATTACTTCTCCCTTCTCCACTCCGGCCAAATAAAGTTCGCACGTAGTCAGTTTGATTTTTTCTTAGAAATAACTTTTTATACTAATGAACATACAAAAGTGACAAGTGAGGCCTGTGTTTGTTATATTTACAGCATGTCAAACTTCAGGGGGTTATTTAATACCCAAGTTTATACGTTTTGGAAGCACTAGTTTTAAGTAATAAATAATACTAATAATTTACATTATTATGGCTTCAATTAACCATTATAACTATTTTACATTCATATATTATAGCTATTCATTGAACTGCTGAACCAATATATAATCCATATGAACCAGATAACTACTGTGGGAGTCCCTGTGTCGTAGTGGCTATTATATACCCTACGTGTAAACACTAATGGGTACGTCCCATTCCTCATGTGAGGGGGGTGAATATGCTGATCAAGTGATACACCACTAGCAGTGGTTTACCTTCTTCCCGTCGCTGGCAAGTATTGTATTTTGTTAATGTATAATGATTTCGATTTCATTTCCAATTTCTGTTTTGGTTATTTCAGTTAAAACTCTAACGTACTGGAAATCGACATCGTAGTAAGCGCGAAAAAACTCCGTTCATTATCGGACAAATAAACTTAGGAAAGGTATGGACCCCTTATTGACACAGCTATGGGTTAAATAGTATCACTGCAGTTCTTCTACAAGGGTGGGTTTAGCATTAAATAATCCACGTAGGTTGATATGACATTAAACAAAGAAAGTATACCAATCAAGTAACAATAATATATAATCCATTGGTTTCAAGTAAGAATCCATTTTTAATAATTATTTGTTCACACAAATGATATGGTATCAAGTATTTTACGCAATTATATGGTCTCAAGTATTTCAGATATTAATTCTTTCTATCGATAGTTGTCCATGCCTTTGCTAGTCTCATGTCGATGTCTATCTCGGGGGATGAGACACTTCTCCCTAGGTTGGTGAACTTGTCCACTAGTTTCAGAGCGCTACCGTTTAGTGTGGAGATGTCGCCTGTTTGATTAAACCACATATATACCATCTTTTGTGCATTGACATGGATGCCGATGCCTGCAGCGGCTCGTTCCAGACTATGTAGCAGGGTTTCAGCTTCGGCAGGTGCATTTGCCAGAAGCGCTAAATCATCGGCGTAGTCGGCGTTGGTAATTGTTTTTGCGGGTTAGCTTCTGCTTCTTTCTTTTGTTAGCTTGAAACCATTTTCTTTGATTTTATCGAGAGATGTTTTAAGCACGTAGTCTAGATCGATGATACAGAGGTATGGGGCTAGTGTGTCTTCTTGCAGAACACCTGATACAATGTCGAAGTAGTCTATGTCTCCATCCGCGGAATGGACTTTTACTTTGGTGTTTCTATAGAGCATCATTATGGCTCTGACGGTTTCTTTTGGTAGGCCGTAGGCGGGAAGAATTTGCTTTATCTTTCCTCTGTGAATGGAGTCAAAGGCCTTAGTAAAGTCAACTAATAATATTGTTGCCTGTAGGTTTTTTGTGCGTACACTTTCAAGAATTCGACGGATGGTCAAAATTTGTGAGGTCGTGGATCTGTTTCTACGAAAACCTTTTTGGTTCTTCCTAAGTATGTTGTCAATTTTGGATTCTATGTGGTTGCGTAGAAGGACATTGTATATCTTGGCCGCTATGGACGTAAGTGTTATACCTCGGTAGTTCTTGGTTAATCTGAGGTCGCTCTTTTTAGGGAAGGGAAGGATGCACCCCTTCATCTATCTGTCTATAGGATTTTGATTATATACGGCATTACAGTGTCGGAGCAGTATGTCGTAGAATTTTCTAGTTTTCCACACTTCTCGGGGTATTTCATCGAGCCCTGCTGCCTTTCTATTTTTAGTTTTTCTCGGTACTGAGTCGAGTTCTTCTAGAGTAAACGGTCCTAGTTTGATGTCTAATTGCTTACTTATAATTCTCGTGATTGGTTCATGAGTATCTTTCGCAGCGTTTCTGAGTAAATTCTCGAAATGCTGTTTCCACGGGTATATTCGACTTTGTTGTCTGGTAGCTTTACGTCTAGCTTTCACAGTGCTCTTCTTCTGTTCACTTCGTTTACTATTTGCCATGCAATCCTAGATCATAACTAAACGTATGGAGAAAAAGCTTGACAGCAATTACACAATAATGCTGCAAGCAATATTGAACATGTCCTGGAGACAGCATCCTGCAAAGCAGCAGCTGTACGATCACCTACCACCCACAAAAACTATCAAAATTAGACGAAGCAGACATGCAGGACACTGCTGGAGAAGTAGGGACAAACTCATAAGGGACGTACTCCTGTGGACTCCTTTACATGGATGAGCAAAGGCAGGACGTCCAGCTCGAACCTACATACAGTCGCTCTGTGCCAATACGGGATGTAACCTTGAAGATATGCCGGAAGCAGTGGACAATAGGTAGGTGTGGCGAGAGGGACTCAGAAATATCCCTGCTGATAGCGTGACATGACGATGATGGTTCTTTCTATTATCTTCTTGTACCCCCACTTTTGGGGTCCTGTTAGGAACAAGTTACATGATAGAACAATTCCCTTTTAACACGACTACGCAGCCAACTATGAGTAAATGATCTACGTTTGAAACATCATCATCAAGTCGTTTTTATAGCACAGAGTTTCTCGATTATCTCTCTTGACATCCATCCCTATCGTGCGTAGCTTTTAACAGGGCCTTTAGACTGCAGCCAATGTCCGCACAGAGTTGATGCAAGACCTTACTGGTCGATTAACAACGGGGCGTCCATGTGTACTAGTCCATAAGAGAAGGTCACTTATGAGTTCGTCCTTACATCTCTAGCAGTGCTCACTATATTTTGTTCGTCTTACGTGAATGGTTAGTGAGATGGGAGAGAAGTGGCCATACAGCGGTTGCTTTGTAGGTTGTTGCTTCCAGGATTTATTCAATACAGCTCGTAGCATTGTGGTGTAGTTACCATATAGCTTTTTCTTCACGAGGGGTGCATCCATACAGTAGTTTTAACGCCGCTACAGCTAGGAAGAAATCCTGTTTTATTTCATTAGAGTTTTCACTTTTCGATATGATGGATAAACCGTCAATAGCAGTAAGCCCCTTTACTATGAATATTTTGACATCGCTTTCAGTAGATGAGATATTGCTGATGGGGTATGTGAACTTGTCTACTAATTTCAGAGACTTGGTACTTAACGGCTGTATTTTTTCCAACTCATGAAGTCAGTTTTATCAGCATTCGTGTTGATCTCCAGGCTATGCAGCAGGGAGTCTGCTTGGCCAGTTATAATAACATGAAATATTAGATCATTTGCGTTGAACTCTTCAGAGATGACAAATTAAACAAGTAAAGTTAGTGACTTAAGTCGAGGGTGACCCGAAGGCTCCCTTTTCAATAGCTACCACACTGAGGTGTAGGGGAGGGCGCTACTCTATTCCCTGGATTTCTTCACTTTACCCTTGATCCTTACCTCATAATACTGAGCGTTAAGCAAGGCAGAATCAAGTACTATTTTTTGAGTCTTTGGAAGGATTCGATCTGAAATTGAACTCCAGTCTCCCGGATCATTGAGGAACACTCTACTCATTAAACCAATGGCCCGGTAATTAATGGGTCTTAAAGAGGGAGAATAAACCAGCCGTGATCATAATCTGGAAATAAAGTTATTCAAAGAGGAAGATTTTAGAATTGAAATAAAAACAAATATATAAAATGTCGACTTTAGCTATAGTAGGGTTTCATGGCGTAATATGTATCAAAATGAGAGGAGGTCTTTCTGGCGTAGTGACTTAGTTGCTGGACTGTGACATCGAACTTCAGGAGCATCATATCTTTTACGTTCAAACACATACCATTATGGATGGTGCTAAACCTAACATCTGTTCCCCAATGGCTTAAATGATAAAACTAGGGTTAGTTGGTTGGTTTGTTGGGTTTTTTTTATCTGAATCTAGTAGATAGGTCACACTTCGGCCGTCTGTGGTATCAACGGAACGGATCTGTTCGGGTGTGTCTCGTCACTGGATATACCTCGAATCTCAGCGGGGCCGTCCCTGACGCTTTAACCCTCCGTGGAAGGGTTAGGTTTATCACCCGCTTGAGGTGCCCCTTTTTAGGGGAATGCTGACAGGGCCCGAGGCATTTTTAGGAATGCCGGGCGTGTCTGAGCTATGGTCCTGCGCTCGGACCTTGTGCCACAATCGTCCGGTTGGTGGGACGGAGAACAAATACCTTTTTTTTACGGTGTATCAACCCTTTTCGGGTCATTTAACGCCGAATTAAATTTCAAAAAGCTTAGTTTAGTATTAAGGTAGTTTTTATTCAGAAACAATTCAGTTTAGCATAAATACACAGTTTAATTCTATTTAAAAACAGTTCAATTTCCAGCAGATTAGTTTAGCTTAAGTACACAGTTTCAATATCAAAAGCAGTTCTATTTCAAACAATACAGTTTAGCATAGGTACATAGTTGAGTTCTATTTGACCCATAGATAGGAATCTCTCAAGTGCTACCACTCCAAGCCAGAAATGACCTGAGAGTGATGGCAATGAAGGAGTACTCTGCATTCCTCAAAGCTCCGGCATTACTGAACCGTTACCATCAGATTCTTTAGTGTAATATGCAGGACACTCGTTGTGGGGATCTTACCCTTCTGCAGAGAAGCAGTCAGTGTATTCCACAGCCCCATGGGCAAGTATTACTACAGTCCTTCTATAAAAATAATTGTGCCATTAAATAACCCCAAAAGGTTGATATGCCATTAAAAAAAAGAAACCAAACCAAACCAAACCAAATATCTTGATAGTTTATTTACTATGATATAAATTCAATGTTGATCAGCCTATAACTATGCTAAATCCTAATTTTTTTCAGGTGTAATATGTATGTATCTATAGATCTATCTTATAATAAAAGACAAAATATTGAATTTATTCGTAGTCTTTGTTTTAAATTTGAAATTATCATATATTTTTAAGTAAAGTTTTCTGCTCCTTTAAGCATTTAACAACTCCCAAAGATTGATATGCCACTAAACAAATAAACAAACCAATTAGCAATAGCTATTTTTTGAATTGTTCTTTTTTATTAAAAATTCGTGTAATTTATTAATCAGCGGGTAAGGCTTATCTATTAATCAATCTTATTAAAATTCTCACTTCTGTTTATATTGCTTTATTCAACAAGAGGTTAAACCAGATTATATTTTCAGTTCATCGAAATAATTTTCATTCCTGTTATCATTAAAGGTAGGGCAGTTTCCTTGTAGTCATTCTTTTTCACTGCAGTTTCATATTCTTCTATCGTTGAAAACTCTATGGTTACTGGAGTTTGGAGACAATCTATGACTCACTGACGTTGGGACTTCTTTGGACAACGTGTTTATCTAATAGACACACTATTATACGTTCTATAAGGTTTACACATAATTTCAGAGAATTCTCCTGGAGATCGGTGCCGTGAAACTAAGAGGCATGTGTTCTTTTAAAGGTTTCATTTCATTTCATGATTGTAATATATATATATATATATATATATATATATATATATATATATAATGAGAAATAAATATATATTAGTTTTTATATATATTTAATAGCATAGATGCTTATCTGTGACCTTTGGTTTCATACTGTCCTTGATTTCAGCAGCTATGTGAGGATACGGGATGTGGCCCTGAAGACCTACCAGAGGCGATGAACGATAGGGAGAAGTTGCGAGAGAGGGTCAGTAGCAACTACACCGAGGTGTAGGGGAAGGCGCTACTCTTTTCCCTGGATTGCTCTACGTTACCCTTGATCCTAACGTTATAATTCTGAGTGCTAAGAAGGCGGCATCAAGTACCATTTTTTGAATCTTTGGTAAGACTCGACCCGGACCATTGACAAACACTCTACTCATTAGTATATATATAATATAAACATATGAATTGAAACACTGTTAAACTTGTCTTTAGACGAAGACGGTGGCTGAGGGTTAACTAGGCTGAGACAGCAGTATTTGAACTGTACACAAAAAAATGATAAATATCAAATAGAACTATAAGTATTAAATAGCGAAGTTTGAAACCATTTAACAGTGTGCTAACAAATGTGAGTGTCTTGGGTATGACAATAAATCACACTTGATAATGAGGTTCAAGTCTTCAAGTTTGAGGAAAGTGGAGCGCCTCTTCCTTAACTTTATTCCCAGGCCTACTGTATCCGGACTAGTAGTACCTGGTTGTGGCCTATAGATAAAAAAAAAGCCGTTTAATCATTTATTAAGGATTATTATTTTTGGCACCCGTAATCGAGGTCAACCCGACGAATTCCTTTTCAATAGTTACTACACTGAGGTGTAGGGGAGAGCACTACTTCTTTCCATGGATTGCTCCACATTACACTTGATACGTACCTTATAATGCTGAGTGTTAAGCAAAGAGGTATCAAGTACCATTTTTGAGTCTTTCGTATGACTCAACCAGAGATTGGACCACAGTGTTCAGGGCCATTGGCAAACACTCTGCCCACAAAGACAATAGCCGGTTATTATTTATTTGAAATCATACAGCTATGTGCTAATTGACTGTATTAGAAAGGAATACTTGATTAATAGTATAACTAATGTTAAATCACAATACTTTAAAGTATTTAACTGCATACATACAAATGATTAATATTGAATGGAATCATTACTGCGAGATAAGACTTTTTGAAACCCTTTAACAGTGTGCAAACTAATGAGCTGTAACTTATAAAAAGTAAAGTTACCTCAGAACTATTCACTCAGAAATTATATATACATGTATATATATACATATATATATATATATATCTTCCTGATGATTGTCGTATAAAGACAGCATGAAACAAGTGGTCACAGCTAAGAATCCATGCTCTTAAATATATATAAAAACTAATATATACATATATATTATTACCATTACTATATTACTATAAATATCTCTATCACTGTTATTGAACACTGTCCTAATTATACTTTATTTTTTCTGCCACAAACCCACCAACCGAGAATGTGACAACCATACACAGTGGTAATATATATATATATATATATATATATATATATATATATATATATATATATATATAAACAGAATTTAGTATAAACTAAAGCAGAATGATTGATATACCATAAAAATACACCAAATCAACCAAACCTAAATAGATCCCGTAGAATAGAGAGAACGTATATTGAAGCTAACATAATTTCCTACTTCAAGCACACACACATACACACACATATGTATATGTAAATAGCCCGGGATTAATTTCATTTTTATCCAAAATATCCGAGGGTGTGTATATGTATATATATGAATGAAGTCTACGTAAAATATATATATATATATATATATATATATATATATATATATATATATAACGTCGGCTTCATGTCTATTTTGCCAATATATATATATATATATATATATATATTGTTCAAAGAGACTAAGAGAAAAACTGTTTAAAAAATACCTGAACAAACAGATTAGATTCAGGATTACACACTGAAGAAGCTCTTGCCCTGGTAAATATTTTGAAATACCCATAACAACACAGCTCCTTGCCGAGTCGTATTACTTGCACTGTTCACAGCTTTGTAAATAAATCAATTCTGCTTCCACAAACTAAACTATTGCGCTGGGACCCTGCGTGTGAAATCTTTTAAGGGCAAATACTTTGAACAGCTGATCCGAACCGACATTTTCTATTATATTTGCTGGAAAGTATGCTGTTGATCGAAATGAAGGAGTGGTCATATTTGACCAGCAACAAGTTATTAAGTAGACTAATCGATATATGGGCTGACAGATAGCATTATTCGTTGTGTGATTTTAAGTAGCTTTTCTCCCATCTAGACATCGTTATATCTTATGAATATATTTGTTTTGTACAAAATACGGTTTAAAAGGCGCACTTGCTAAATAATTGCCACTTAACAATCCCAGTTTATATAACCATGAAGCAAGGAGCATGAGCCGCCCAGTTGGAATCGAACTCACAAACTAGTGTCTACAAGCCTAGCTTGTTAAAGATCACTGAAGGTACCCTGTCGATGATAAACACTTCTGTGAATCTTTTTTCCTCATTTATCCTGTGGTCAAATAGCACATTCCTATCTAAAGTTTGGCCGATTTTCTTTTTTTTTTCATGAAAATAAGAGTTCATGCCTGTATTGTTGAGCTTGGAAGAGTTTACGTTGTTATTGCACTAATACTGTTCAGAAAATAATTAATCTATATCTTTCTTGATCTTTTGTGAAATAGGGTTGCAGTTATCCAACAATAATGATTTAAGGACTACCACTTTTTATGAAACTAGATAACCTAAATCAGATTTTTCTACGTTTATTAGAAGTGACACTGTTTTGTCTCAGCAGAAATGCTGTTACGCGAACCAAATGGGCCATGACAGTAGATTACACTGACTTCATCTTTGCAGAGGGGTAAGAACCTCATGGGTATCATGGATGTGACATTAAACAATCTGATGATGAGGCTTCAGCAATGCTGGAGCTTGATTGACATTGTTCCCAGCTCCACTCTGACACGGATTGGTAGTATCTGATAGAATCCTATCTAAGGCTCGAATAGAGATGTTTGACATTTTGACATTTTTCAAACAAAAGAATCATTAAGGTGGATGGTAAGACGTCTTGAATGAGTTGTAGTGGTAAGACCAACATAGGTGGTGCCTTCAATAAGATTCCAGAAATTTTTGTACAGGCATTTAAAATTGTCGTAGACTCTTTAAAATTCACTATTTTATTGCTATACATCTTATGAGATGACTGACGAAGGTTGATGATTTCAGGTTCAAAGGAACAGCTACAGCAGGAATTGGAATACACCTTACTAAAGCCTGATTGTCACAGCTGGTGAATTTCAAAAATGCAATCTGACACTATAGAAGAACGATATGCAATAAAATTCTGTTTTCAACTCGGAAAAATGCCATGCAATTAAAGCTGAATCTACTGCTATGACCCAGAGACCAAGAGACAGAGTTCCCAGTGGAAGCATACTAGCTCTCCCAGACCCAAGAAGGCCAGACAGAGCAAATCCACCCACAAACTTTTGATGATCTTTTTTTGACAGCACTGGCAGTCAACCAGGAATACAATGTTGAGGTTTTAAGAGAGTTCAGGAAGAGATTCCGTCGGAAGAGACCAACACTTTTCAAATCGGGTCAGTGGCATTTGCACGAGGACAATCCATCAGTCCCCAACTCCATCCTTGTCACTGATATGACCAAGATGGAAATCAAGACAGTTGCTCACCCTCCCTATATTCCAGCCCTTGATCACTGTGACTTTTGGTTATTCCCTCAGCTCAGATGCTGTCGTTATGAGACAATTGAGGAGATGAAAGAGGCTGTGACGAAGGTCATTGACACGCTCACACAAGAGGACTTCCATGGGGACTTCCAGAGGTTGTTGGAACGGTAAAACAAGTGCATTGCAGCCAGAGGAGAAACTTTGAATAGGCCTAGAGTTTCATGTGTTTTCTCTCAATAAAAGTCTCCATACAAAAAAGTCTGGGAACTTATTTAATGATCCTCCTACGTATAATTTTCCTTGGAGACATAATCTTGAAAGGGACATTTGAATATGAACATGACGTTTCTCCAATCAAGAAGTTCAATGAAAGAGGAAGAATTATTGGAAATAATTAGGTTGGAAGTTTTAAATTTGTAGTTGTAAATGACAAGTCTTATTTTTTTTATTAGGATCAGTTCGAAAAAAAATTTGTTAAGCTTTTTTAATATTTCATTTATAATTATTATCGAATGGTTTTGTTAGTAAAAATTTATTGATGGTTTGTGGTTTTGTCTATGTTACGTTGTTCAGTATTTTTAATGAAACGCTTAATTTCTGAATCGACAAGTTAGTTGGGAAACCCATTATTAATAAGTATTTGTTTCACATTTTCAAGTTCATTAAGGAAGATAGTTCGAGATTTTTAAGTTCCTTAACAAACGAATTATACTGACAAATTTTATCTTTATCATTCAATCAAATATATATATATATATATATATATAGTCAACTTTATGACGGAAAGAGAAATGTTGAATGACCACATCATAGGGACAAGTTAAAACCAATCATATCGCTTTAGCTTTGTGTGCACATACTGTTCTTTTCAAGCAAATTACTTTAAGTCTAAAAGTTTTG
Source organism: Sepioteuthis lessoniana (assembly GCA_963585895.1). Classification (NCBI taxonomy): domain Eukaryota; kingdom Metazoa; phylum Mollusca; class Cephalopoda; order Myopsida; family Loliginidae; genus Sepioteuthis; species Sepioteuthis lessoniana. Next base: position 35,212,933 of record OY757928.1, on the reverse strand, counting down.
AGAGCAAAATGCTACAAATCCTTCAAGAACATTGACAAAAACCCTCTTCAGCTTCGCAACGTATTTTAGAAGAACACGAAAGCTATATCGTTAATGCCAACTAATTCATCTGATAACACCCGCTTACACTATCTGTGGACCTGCATGCAAATCTATGGTTGATTTGATGTGTCATTTGAGATACAGGCAAAAGAAGTGACAAGAGCTTTTTGGATGACACATACACACACACACACACAAACACACACACACACACACGCATATATATATATATATACGTGTGTGTGTGTGTGTGTATGTGTGTGTTATTTCTAAAAATTTTTGTAATTGGAAATGAAGAATGACTAAGTTTTCTATTGTTGCAACAATGTGGACAGTCGGACAGCGCTCTAAATATAATTCTTTCTTTCTCAAAATCCTTGGAAATAAGAATAGCAGCTATTGTACAAGCGACCCACGGGCACCAAGTTAACCAGTAATCCATCATTCATAAATATCTAATATATTACAAAGTCGTGTGTCTTGTTTTGTGTCCCTTCAAAACGTACATTGTTAATAACTAATGAAAGCGATTACGAAAAAGTGCCAGGTGAACTATTTCTTTGTCTTGAGTCATCTATTAAAAATTCGGATCTTCGTAAAAGTTCATGTAACTGTCTGATGATTCTCGCAAAACAGGTGAATTGTATATTTGCTAATATAAATGTTAATTTTGGGAGGTGCCCGTGGTGTAATGGTTATCGTCGTTGGAAATGGACACGGTGACACGAGTTCAAATCCTGGACGGTACTGATTGCATTTCACATGGTACTAATACCCTTGGGAAAGGTATGAATCTAATTATTCTCCCTCCAGATATGGGTAAATAGTAGGGCAGACTGATTTCTTCAGCCTTAGTAAGGCAACTAGTCTAAGAGAAGGAAAACTCTGAATTGAAACCTGTTAAACTCCGCTTAAAAATTGACCTTGTGTCATATCCTGCCCCAGTGGAGGGGTTGGTAAATATGATATAATATAAATGTTAATTTTAGGACCAAATTTTATTAGGTTCACACTCGCCAACTTTTACATAATCAGCACATATAAAAAAGGATACGCAACCATAGATAGATAGATTGAAACTGATACAAACATAGATAATCGGAAGATATAGAATTATAACAGTTACAATCACCTTATACTTGCAGATATATGTTTTAAAGAGCACTCCGTATAATTAAACAGAGCTTATATGAAATCTCAAAAAAAAAAGAAAAGAAAAAAAATGCAATAATCTACAAAATTCTTTTGCATGATCGTAGCGAGGTCCTCGTGATGCGTCTAGTTCCTCTCTTCTGCAGCGGTGGATATTTGATATATATATATATATATATATATATATATATATATATATATGGGAAATCTACTGATTTCCATACTTAAATAGAGTTCGTTTTTCTGTATCAATAGGCAAATTTACGCTCCTTTAAAAATTTCTTTGACACGTCAGTATATCACCTGCTGCAAAAAAATATTGAAGAATCAAAACCCAACATAATTTGAGAAGTGTTTTCCCTCCTAGAATGTTAAAAATACATTTTATTACCAATTAAATCATAGATTATCCATTCTAAATCTAATTTCGAGTCAACTCAATATTATAATCAGCTACGAAATGAATTTCCCTCAATTTTTGTGGAATTGTTCTATACCCACTCAACTTTCGATTTGATTCTTTTGAATGAAAATTTAACATTCTTTTCTTTCAAGTATGTATTTAAATTTAGCATTGTTTAACTATCTTAAATTGAACGAATATGTTATTGTTTACATAGATTTATCAATAGTGAAACTACAACCTAATGAAAATTTCTCTTGCAGCCGCATACTTACTTTGTTTTGGTTAGGTAGTATAGCATATCAACTATTTTCGGCTGTCTAAACCAAATCCTGTTTTTACATATATATCAAAAATATATGATCTAGTTTGTCTAGTTGTTTTGGCATATAAACCATTGCTGGTTATCTTTAGGCAAATTCTTTTTTTACATATCTATTAAAAATATGATTTGGTTTGGTTGTGTTTTATGGCATATCAATCCTTGTGGGTTATTAAATGCCCGATCCTTTATATATATATATATATATATATGTGTGTGTGTGTGTGTGTGTGTGTGTGTGGTTGTGAGATTTAGTTTGCTTGGGTTTTATTGCACATGAGCACTTGTGGTTATTTAATACTAAATCCTGTTTTTATATATACATTAAATATATATGATTTGGTTTGATTTAGTTTTTCGGCATATCAACTGTTGTTCGTTATTTAATGACAAATCTTGTTTTTACATATGCATCAAATAAATATAATTTGAAAACACTTTTTGTAGATATATTTTAAAACGAACTTCAGCTCATTTTTTGTTCCCTGTTGAATGGATTCAAATATTTCTATCTAACAGGAATATTTCTATTTATTATTGCTATGTAAGACCCACAAAGAGGAACCTATTAGGTGTTGCCATTCCGAGTCAGATTGCAATGAAGGCGTACTCCACGTTTCCAAAATCTCCAAGGCTGGAACGTCGGTATCAGATTATTTAATATCTTATCCAGGATACCCGTTGGTGGTGGGGGCTTACCCGTTTGCAGAGATGCAGTTTGTGTATTCTAAAGCCCAGCAAATTGGGATGATACTTGGTTAGATAAATACATTATTTTCTGTCGCAAGGAACACTCTCACACAAAGATTTCTTTTTTTAAATTCACAAAATATGTCTATTTAGATTTAAGGTAACTATAACTACTACATTTAATGCATGAATCTTCACTTTCTCTCTTAAAATATTTACGCTCAAACTAATATTATCTTTTCTTACAAGAAAAGACTTTACAACATTTATTTTCAGCAAATATTTCATTGAATTTGAAGAAATAAGAATTTATTAATTTTTAGATCGGTGTTTTATTCCATCGTTTACACCTTTGTCCGCGAAGTATATATTAAATTACGGTTGCGTAGACATAAAGTTAACAGTATTTGGCAACTATCAGTCTCTCGCTTATACGTTCATCAGGCCAAGTGATTTTTGTCTGTAGTTGAGTCTTTTTTATACGTTGCGTGGTAGAACTAGTTTGGGTTTCATTCTCTCTAGGGCTTGCTTATCTAAGTGGCATGTTACCCTTGATTATAAAATAATCAATCTAGACTACGATGTTTATTTTATGGCTTTCCAGTTTTTATCAAATTATTATTGCTTTTATATTTTTGCCTATTTTTCTAATGTCATAAATTCATCAGTTATCTTATTTATTCGTCACATTCCTGCCTAACCCCTCCGATTGAATGCAGCAAAAAGTCAATTTTAAACGGTGTAAAATTGATTTGAATTTTGAGTTTTTTAATCATGAACTGGTTGCTTTACCTGACTAAAAAACAGTCTATCCTACTATTTACCAATAGCTTGGGAGAGAAGAAAAAAATTCATACCTTTTCAAAAGGCATTTGCACGAATCGAAAAGCAAAGAACCTAGCCCAGGATTTGAACTTGACTCACCAATTCAATTTCTATGATGATGAACGTCACGCAATACTCCCCTATATATATATATATATATATATATATAATTCAAATCTCCAAATATTTAATACATATCCAGCTATTTAATACATATACCGAAATAACACATCACTCAATAAGCCCCGGGCCTAACTAATAAAACAACTTCTAGGCAAAAACTGACTTTAATCATCAACATAGTCTCTTTCTCGGGGGATACACTGATTCCACTACTTCTCAAACCATTCGATGTCTTTGTTGTCGAACTATTTTTCATTGACCTCAAAATACGTCTCCGTTTCCGATATCACTTTTTCATTGGAGCGAAATCTCTTTCCCTGGAGCATTCTTTTGAGGTCTACGAACTGCCAGCAGTCACTGGGGACAATATCTGGAGAATAGGGTTGGTGCAGAAACAATTCGAAGTGCAATTCATGTAGTTTTGGCATCGTGGAAATGACTTGTTACACGGTGCATTGTCTTAGTAAAAAAACACCTTTTTCTTTTTCTTTTTCTTCATTTGTACCCATTTTTTGGCTATTCCTTCCACCAAACGCACCACTAAAGCTATATAATATTCGCTATTGATGGTTCTTCATTTCTCAAGGTAATCAATGAACAAAATACCTTGCGCATCCAAAAATAAGGGGGCCAAAACCTTGCTTTCTAATGTTTACGTCTTTGATCGCTTTGAACTGCCTTCACTTGCTGCTGTCCACTCAGGTGACTGGCGATTTGACTCTGTAGTGAATCTCTGTTTTATCTCATCATCATCATCATGACGTGCCGCCAGCACGGATATCCCTGACTCTCTCTCGCCACTTCTCCCTATCGTTCATCACCTCTGGCAGGTATTCAGGGCTACATCCCCTATCCTCACATAGCTGCTGAATATATGTTCGTGCTGGTCGTCCTGTTTTTGCCCGACCATATGTAGGGGTCCATAGGAGTACATCACTTATGAGCTCGTCCCTGATTCTTCAGCAGTGTTCTGGATGTCAGGTTCGTCTAACTTGTATAGTTTTCGTGATGGGAGGCAGGTGGCCGTATGGTTGGGGCCTTGTGGGGTGTTGCCACCAGGACTTGTTCAATATTGCTCGCAGCATTCTTGTGTAATTGCCGTCTAGCTTCTTCTCCAGTCGTTTTGTTAGCGTCCATGTAGTGCATCCATACAGCAGTATCGATACGACAGCTGCCTGGAAGAAACTGCGTTTCATTTTATCGGCCAGGTCTGATTTCCATATGATCGATAGCCTATCGATAGCTGTCCATGCCTTCGTTAGCCGTGCGTGGATGTTCTTTTCGGTTGACGAGACGCTGCTTCCTAGGTAAGTGAATTTGTCTACTAGTTTAAGAGGGGTTCCGTCTAGTGTGGAGATGTCACCTGTTTGATTTTATAATTTAGAGAAAATAAATACAAATGAGTGTCACTTAAGAGATTTATCGATTTTAATACCTTTGTTTTTTTTCTTTTTTTCTTTGTGGTGGGGTCTGTTTCTTGTCCAAATTATTGTTCGTTCCAATTCAATAAAGCTATCTACTAATTTCACATCGATAGCAATCAATAAGTGGGAGACTCCATGGCCTTGTGTCTATCTTGCTTGTATGATCTTTGTATGAAAATTCGAACTCTAATAACGCAAATGCGTTCATTTTCAAACTAATTCCCTACAGAAAGTTTTGAAATATTTGACCCTTTAAGCTGTAGGTTAAATAATACCACTACTGTTCCTTCACATAGATGGGCTTGGCATTAAATAAGCCACAAAAATCCATATGTGGTTCAGCAAAGAAAAGAAGCCAGCTATAAATAACTACTTAATCAACTAAAAAATAGTATTAAAAGCGAATTATTGTGTTACGTGATTAGGTTTTGTTTTAATTTTCATTTTTTTTTCAACATAATACCCCCCTCCAGAGAACTGTTTATCTTAAAAGACAACCTCATAATCTTGATGAAGACAAACACTTTTTATAAGCGTCCTTGGCTCAATACAAATATATACCAAATTTCTTATATTTTGTTTATATTGTAGTTTGATCATCTCAATAAGAAAAAATATTAATATAGATATTTGAATATATGTCAGCTTCGGTGACTCCAATATTTCATTAGCGCAGGTGTTTACAAATCTAGTCTTAATCTCAAATAAAATGAATTATGGTTTCTTTTCTTACAATTTGTTGTCTGTCGATAGGAGTGTGGCAGTAAATAAAACGTCATTGTAGAAAAGATTTTTTTATGAAACTATGAGACACAAAAAATTGTGCCAGAAAGTTCTCTGCTCGACCAAGATGATTATTGCATCAAGAATACATGTTATTAAATCTGGATTCCTAGACTCATACATTCTCAAGATAAGAGTTTTGAGACATGCAACATTTATTACTCATACTCCTGATGCAATTCAACACCTCAAGCACCCAATCTAACAAACTTATTTAATCCTTACAAAACAATTAATTTGGTAATTCTTTTAACGATTACATTGTGAATTTCTAATTACTCTCTTCTCGATGCTATGGAAATGGTATTATTTACTAAACTTTGCTTAGTTTCCAGCTCTTACAAAAAAGCCAGGCATTTTAGTACTAGGCAGATTTATCGCTGCTTACCTTTTAGTCTCAATAATTTTTGTTATTTTTTTTTATATCAAGACTTTTAGACATCGAGGATACGTTGACTGCGTCCCCTTCATAGAGGTAAGACCCCACCAAAAAGGTATCCTGCATTAAACTGGGTCTAATTGAGAAGCTCTAGTTCTAGATCACTGTGGAGTGTGGAATACACTTTCTTTGACATTACTCCCAGGTCGACTCTGAGAATAGTTGTAAACACTTGCTCGGGCCCCTCATATATGTCAAACAAAAATAGGAGGAAGCGCTCGTGGTGTAATGGTTATCATCGTAGTAAACGGTGACTCAAGTTCAAATCGTGGAAGAAATTGCATTTCACATAGCACTAATATCAGTGGCAATGGTATGAATCCAACTATTTTGACTCCAGCTATGAGTATGTAGTAGATTAAACAGTGTTTTTAACGATAGTGTGACCACCGTTGTAGGAGAATTAAAAATCTGATTTCAAACGTGTAAAAGTTCGCTTAAGAATTGACCTTGCATCACATTCTGCTCGTTTGTAGTGGTCGGTAATTATCTATATGTGTCAAATAAATCCGTTCAAAAATATTTATATCCGATGGAAACGTGTTAGGAATAGAAGATAAAAAAAAAACTCTTAAAAAACAACTACACAAAAATGTAAATACGAACACACCGTGAACACGATTCTTTAACTTCTAGGCATAAAATAACCTAAAATTGGTTGACGTGCCGTTAAATCAGTCAATCAATCGAAGAAAAGGTAGTCGGAGAAAGTTGAGGAGATAAAGAGAAAGAAACAGGTTCTCCTCGAGAGGAAAGGAAAAAGGCAGACACTTGGTTACAGATAAAATACCGCTCACTAATATTCATGATGTTATCAACCTCAAACCGGTAAGAAGACAATTATAAAGGGAACAAGAGATAATGTATTTACCCTGTATTTGGTAAGGAGATAGAATCACCTGATGAGGTCTCAATGCAAACTCATTAACTTTTTGAACAATATGCAGTAAAGTCCAATCACATGTGTTACTAAATTGTCGGTTGGGGCTGTAAAATACACCGACTGCTTCTATGCAGAGGGGTACCCCCCCCCACAACGAGTGTCTTCATTATAGCATTAAACAATGTGATATAAGCCCCCAGTAAAATTGTTGCTTTAGGGAATGCTGAGTACGTCTTCATTGACATCGCTCCCAGGTTTACTCTGACTCGGAGTGGTAGAACCTGATTGGGTCCTATCTATGGGTCAAATAGAACTGTTCAACATTTAAAATGAGTGCAAACAAATGACTTATATTTATTCTAATTGTTTGAAATAGAACCGTTTGATCATTTAACTGTGCATAAAAAACGACTGATGTTTAATTGAATTGTCAATGATACATAGCAATACTTGTAACCATTTAACATCGTTGAACCATGCTAAACTGAACTATTAGAAATAGAACAGCTTTATCAATTTGATAAGTATGTGGATCTAAAAATGTGTTTACATATTATATATTTGATATATATGTAAAAACATGGTTTGGCATTAGGCAACCAACAATGGTTGATTTGCCACAAACCTTACCAAACAGGGCAAAATGAGACAGTGCTAGGATATATTATCAAACAAATCACTTCTGAAAAAGCAGGATGCTACACAAGGTCAGTTTTTAAGCGGAGTACAGCTGGCTTGAATTAAGATCTTTCCTACTCTTAGACAGGTTGCTGTCAGAAAGCAAAATAGTTTTACTAAATGGGTGAAAAGTAATATGAGTATGCTTTTCCTGAAGACATTAGTAGGAATTGAGACGAAAACAGACTCGTCCAGTATCCGAAATTGGTTTACAGATGACAATTATTCACGTCGATAACTGTAACATCACAAGTGCACTTCAAGAGATCTCAAATAGACGTGAATTTACAAATGTCTATCTAGCCCGGAGCGGTTGCACCTGATAAGGTCCGAACTATGGGTCAAATAGAACTTAACTACGTATTTATGATAAACTGAATTACTTGAAATAGAACTGTTTTGGCATTTAACTGCCTGTTTACGCAAAACAGAATTGCTTGAAATGGAACTATTTTGAAATTTAACTGTGTGTGGACAAAAATTATATTCATACTTAACAGAATTGTTTGAATTAAAATTGTTTCACCAAACTGAATAGCTTGAAATAGAAATGTTTAGCCAATTAAACTGTGAACTCATGCTAAACTGAATTGTTTGAAATAGAACTGATTATTTGTATAAAAATGGATTTGGCATTAAATAACCTACTACGGTTGATATGCATTAAAATCCAACCAACCAACCAACCAACGTTTCAGTTACTACTAATTATTAGTTTTTAATTCTCTTTATCAAGTATTCCTAATTGATATGAATAATTTGTAAAGTTTTATATTGTTCCAAATTGGTAATAATAATAATAGCCCTAATTAAATGATTGATTAGTTCTATTTGGGGAGGTGCCCGTGGTGTAATGGTTATCGTCATTGGAGATGGACACGGCGACACGAGTTCAAATCCTGATCGCATTTCACATAGCACTAATACCCTTGGGAAAGGTATGAATCCAATGATTCTCCCTCCAGCTATTGGCAAATAGTAGGACAGACTAGGTTCTTCAGCCTTGGTTAGACAACTTGTTTAGGAGAAGGAAAACTCTGAATTAAAACCTGTTAAACTTCACTTAAAACTTGACCTTGTGTCATATCCTGCCTGAGCGGAGGGGTTGGTAAATATGAATAGTTCTATTTGGCCCAAGGATAGGTTTGGTTTGGTTTGGTTTGGTTTTATGGCATATCAGCCATTGTAGTTTATTCAATGCCTAACCGTTTTTTCTTACAAATACATTAAAAATATGCTCTCGAAATACATTTTGCAAATAACATATTAAAAAGAACTTGGGCTATTTCTTTTTTCTTTTTCTTTTTTTTTTCTTTTTTTTTTTTACTGGCAAGAAAATCGTTTCACTTATTTCTATTTTATACGAATAATTCTATGTACGATTAATCATGTGTTTGCTCACAGTTAAATGTTTTAAAGTGTTGCTATGTATCCCTAATAAGTCATTTAAACATCAGCCATTTGTTTATACATACTTAACTGATCAAACAGTTCTATTTCAAACAATTCAGATAAGCATAAAACAAAGTGGAATAGTTTCAAGTATTGCTATGTATCACTAATAATTCAAGTAAACATCAGTTACTTGTTTACACAGTTGAATGATTAATAACTTTGATTTCAGGCATGTCATTTGTTTGCACTCAGTTTAAATGTCAAACTTTTTTATTTGACCCATAGTTAAAACCCTTTTAGATGCAACCCAGAGCTCCAGCCAACAAGACGGGACCTATTTCGGATTATGTATTGATCAATAAAATCTATGAAACTCCGGCTGTGTTTATTCAAATTTTATGCAGTCCACATCGGCAATTGCATACTTGTCACTTTTTTTCTATTTACACTTAATTGTGTTGCCGGATATTAACTCAAAAATAAACCAAATTATTACTGCATGCAACTAAATTTGTATACATCAGTTATTATTAACTGAAACCAACACGCACAATTAACGGTTACGTTTTTCCGAAAGAAAGCAACCCAAATGTAAATTTTAGGCTACTCTAGTAGTTACAGGGCAGTTCAAATAATTGCAGTATGTGCTAACCTTATTTAAGTGTCCAATCCTCTAATATCGTTTTTTTTCCAGGTATTGTTAAATCTTATTTCGTGCAGAAATGAATTTCTTTCCATCTACAAAACATTGCATTTCGTCGAGAAGATTCACCAGAAAAGTACAACTAACGTTGTCAGTGAGTTTTTCGTTTAATTCGACAAGAGAGAAAATCTTTTAGAAATGTAACTTCAATGAATGCATATGTATAAATACGTAGATATTTTTAAATGATATTGTTTGCAATTGTTATGGATAAAAAAGGCTGAATATCTTTGATATAGCGTATATATATATATATATATATATATATATATATATATATATATATATATATATATAATTTGGTTGGTTAGTCGGTTTCTCTGTTTAATGGCTTATCAACTTGCGTGAGATATTCAATGCCAAAGTCATCCTTGAAGAAGAACAGTAGTTATATTATTTAACGTAAAGTTGGTGATATTAGTAAGTTTATACCATTCCCAAGGTTACTACCCTGAAAGGTAACGTAGTAACTCAACTATAGTTCGAACTATATATATATATATATATATATATATATATATATATATATATATATATATATTAGTTATTATAATTATCATTATTATAATATAAGTTATATTTATGTAGACACATAGTCAGCAGCAAAAGGTAAATGTCACTTTGCGATCATCTTGCAATCATATTGGGTAGACGTTGTGGTGCCGTGATTCTCTTAATACACCGACTGCTTCACTGCAGAGGGGTAAAACTCCCGCGACAGGTGTCCTGGATATGACACTAAACAATCCGATGGTGAGGCTCCAGTAATGCTTGAGCTTTGGGGAATGCTGGAGTTCTCCTTTATTGTCATCGGTTCCAGATCCACTCTGGCCCATAGTGGTAGAACCTGAGAGGGTCCCTCCTATGGGTCAAATAAAACTAAAATGCGTACTTATGCTAAACTGTACTACTTGGAATAGAACTATTTTAATATCTAAACTGTGTACTTATGCTAAACTGAATTGTTTAAAATGGAACTATTTTTTACATTGAAAGTGTACTTACGCTTAACTGAATTGTTTGAAATAGAACTGTTTTGACATTTCACTGTGTGTAAACAAAATCCATTCTCATACTAAACTGAATTGGTTAAATTAGAACTGTTTGACTAAACTGAATAGCTTTAAATAGAGATGTTTTTACTATTAAACTGTGTACTCATGCTAAACTGAATTGTTTTATATTGAAAATTATTTGTATAAAAATGGATTTGGCATTAAGTAACCCACAAATATTGATATGCCATAAAACCCAGACAACCAACCAACCAACCATATGCTAAACTGAATTGTTTTAAATAGAACTGTTAATATGTCTAAAAATGGATTTTGCACAAATGATTTACAATGGTTGATGTGGTAATTTACTAAGCTTTTTGCTTAGATGTGGCACAAGGCCATATGAAAGGGGCACCCAATGAGACTCGAACTCACTCGTGTAGGTTGGCTAGCCGAGCTGGCTAACCATTACACCACCATAGGGGCCTTACAATGGTTGATGTGCCATAAAGCCAAACCAAATTAAACCAAACCAAACCTCTCAGCTCTTTTACCAGGAGTGGAATGCACGTCCTCCTACGGTTTAAAAATGGTATTACTTCCCTAATACAAATAATTTCACCATATACATTTATTTTACTATTGCAAGCAAATACATAATTTTAAATAGTGTATCACATTAATTCTTTTTAAACAATCAATCCTAAAATTAATCCTTAAAGATTCGATAATTCTGGATCAGTGTGGTCACAGACAACTCGGGAAGAGGCAATACCAATCTATAAAAGGCAGAGTCTCCTTGGCGTATTGGTTAACTTGCGGGACGAGTTCGATTTTCAGTCACGCTATTACGTTCACTTTTGGACTAATACTCCATGGAAAGGTACGAACCCTCTTATCCACCCCTAGCTATGAGTTTAATTTTACCACGGCTCTTCTCAACTGAATCTTTTGGCATAAAATAACCAGCGCAGGTCGATATGCCATTCAAAGCAATAAAACCAAACCACTTTTCTAAGAACTCAAGAAATGGTGCCTCGCAACCGGATGCAGTTTAATGTCTTATCCGGAATCTGTCAGAAATTATGGAACGCCTAACAAGCAAAATAAGAATATTATGTATAATGCTAAGCGTTGTTAATAATTTTAATACGAAAATATATTAAATATTTTACTATAGAAATTTATTTTTGGCAGTTGTCAGTGATTAATTATCAAATCATGACTGAAAGAAGAGGATATATTCTATAATGTAATTGAATGTTTAATGGTTACACTTAAAAATTTATTAGCATTTTCACGTCAATGCGAAGATAATTGATAGAAAAGACACGCTCATGTAAATCGATGTATCTCTCTTATCTTTCTTACTTTTTCGTTTTCTTTCTTTGCTTTCTTTTTCTTCCTTTAGTTGATTTCTTTGCCTTTTTTTTCTAGTAAATTAAAAAAAAATCATTGTGATCTTTCTTTCGTTATTTGATTTCCTTAATTAATTTCTTTTCTTTATTTCCAAGTAAAATCATTCACAATCTATTTATATCTTTATTAGTAATTCTTATTTTTCTTTGTTCTTTTTTCGTTTCAATCAAAATATATTAAAAAAAACTTTCTTTCTTTCTTGCTTTCTTTCTTTCTTGCTTTCTTTCTTTCTTTCGTTCTTTCTATTGTTACTTTCTTTCTTTGCATTCTTTCCTGTTCAAGTTAGTAGAAGTTTTTTCTTTCTTTCTTTCTTTCTTTCTTTCTTTCTTTCTTTAGTCCCATTATAATCATTAACTACTGTTTCAAATTTTTCTTCTTTTCTTTTCTCTTTTTTTTTCTTTCTTTCTTTGTTTCTTTCTTTCTTTCTTTCTTTGTCTAGTCCCATTATAATCATTAACTACTGTTTCAAATCTTTCTTCTTTTCTTTTCTCTTTTTTTTTCTTTCTTTCTTTCTTTCTTTCTTTCTTCGTCTAGTCCCATTATAATCATTAACTACTATTTCAAAACTTTCTTCTTTTCTTTTCTCCTTTTTCTTTTCTTTTCTTTCTTTCTTTCTTTCTTTCTTTCTTTATCTAGCCAGTAACTATTCATGGGCATATCTATTTTTTCTAACATTTTTCTTTCTTTATTTTTCTTTGCTTTCTTTCTGTCATTTGTTTCTTTCTTCCTTTGTTTGCTTTCATTTTAAAATCTTTAAAAATTCACTGACATCTTTTTTCTTTCTTTCTTTCTTTCTTTCTGTTTACTTGTTTGTTTCTTTCTTTCTATTTTTTTTGTTTTTTGTTTGCTTTGTTTTCAAGTAAAATCAATAACAATTGTTTCTTTGTTTTGTTTTTTTTCTTTCTGATGTGAAGCGTGTTTTGTTGTTGTTGTTGTTGTTGTTGTTGTTGGTTTGTTTTTATAATAAAAAAATGATGCAATTAAATGAAAAAGGAGACAACAAATTTTCAATTCTCTCGACTGGGATTGTAAATCGGAAATGATTGCCTGGTTATTATTATTTTTTAATTGAGTCATTATTTTATATATATATATATATATATATTAACTACAAAATAATACTTTACACATCAGAAAGAAAAAGAAAGCAAAGAAAGAAAGAAAGCAAAATGTAAATAAATTGTTATTGATTTTACAAGAAAAATTTATAGATAATGATTCTTTTATAGAGTTATATAACAAAAGTTGAAGAATTAAAGATATTTTTATTGTCAGAATGGTGCTGTTATAAGTAATGCAAATGAATTGATATTAATCATTATAAATTTCAGTCCTTGTCCATTCACAGATGAGGATTTATTGCTTAAATTTCATCGTCTAAATCCAAGGGTCCTTCGCTTGGCAGTACTTCCCCATAGGGTCGCTTGATTGGTTGCTTGCTTATTTACGGCGTATCAAACCTTTTCGGGTCATTTAACGCTAAATTGAAGTTAAACAATTAATTTTAGTATTAGAATAGTTTGTGTTTACAGTTAAATGTCAAAACGGTTCTATTTCAAACTGTTCGTTTTAGCATAAGTACATAGTTTAGTTTTATTTACCCAAGGATAGGACCTTATTAAGTGATACCACTGCAGGCCAGAGTGGATCTTAGAGTGATGGTAATGAAGGGGTACTCTGCATTCCCCAAAGCTCCAGCATTACTGGAGCCTTACCATCAGATTGTTTAGTGCCAACATTCCTTTGAAATACAATTTTTTAATAGATCAATCTGACTCATAGATGGGACCCTAACACGTACTACCGTTCTGGGTCAGTGTGGACCTGGTATTAATAGCATTGAAAGGGTACAACACATTCCTCAAACTCCAAGTCTGGAAACTCACCATCATATGCAGTTTAGTGTCTTAGTGTTAGTAGGGTCTTACCACTCTACAGAGGAGCAGTTGGAATATAGTCACTGATACTTTGTACGTTCAGTATTCTCCGTAAGCTTTGAAAGCTTTTAAAATAATTCACAAAAACTTGTGGAAAAAGTAATTGGCAATTCAGGCAAGTATGACAGCCACAATCTGGTCACAATATTTATTTCGCCTAAAATGAAGATGAACGAACGCCCAATGTAATCTCTGCTTTTAGTTGGTCTGGCATATATATATATATATATATGTATATATTTCGTTTAAATACCCAGTCCGGTGGTGAAAAAAGCTGTTTGATAGCGCCAGGAGTGGCAGTACCGCCAAGAGCTGCCGAAAATGTGTTATCACCCTGGTTGGCGGCTGATGAGGATGTTATGAAATAGTCGAGGGATTTCGGTTCATGCCTTTGAGTTTAGTTAGGCTGAGAACCTTTCGGCTCAGCACATGGGTTTTTTGGGTGTAAGATTGAAGCAGGTGTTAACGCGGGTGCGCGCGAGCGGATGGAGGTGTCACTCAGATGTCATAACAGTCCGAGACGATACTGGGTGACAAGGTGCGGGTGACGTCACACACCGGAAGCACGCTGAAGTTTGTGTTAGAATTTGTAGAAAATAAGAGTCGGGCTTTAGACGCAAAACGAGATGGATCGATTTTGGAGCTCGCAGGCGCGAGGCGAACTTGCGCCCTATGGGGGGCCGCTCGAGTTGGGGGCCAAATGAATAAGACAGCATAGAAGATTGTGTCTCTCCTCCTTACGTCGAAACCTTTAACTCAAAGTTAATAAAAAGGTTTCGTACCTGAACAAGAAGTAGTTACGTGTTTTTGAGATTCCTGTTCTTTATATATTCTATCGTTATGAACATTACATGTCTATTTCGCACATGGCCATATTCGTGTATATGGCTACGCAACAAGGGCAGGGTATCGCACGTGCGTTCACACGTTGTATGATGAAAAAGAATTCTTTTTGGAACAGTTTCTTCATAAGATTTTTTGCTTTAAATTTCCCCGTTACAAAAGCTGTAGCTCCAGCCATCTTCTTGGGGAGTCTCCGTGGTGTAGTTGCTAACTTAGTGGACTGTGACATCGCAGTAATTGAGGTCTAACTTCAGTCAAGAGTTTCCGTTCACTTTTGGATAAATACCTTGGGGGAAGGTACGAACCCCCTCCACCCCTTCCTGCTATGGGTCAAATTGTACCACTGTTATTTCTCTAGCAGGATAGACGGAGCATTAAAAACCCTCAAACATTGATAAGTCGTTAAATTAAGAAATCAAACAGTCCAGTCTGCTGTGGCTGTAGAATATAACGGCTGCGTCTTTGTAGAGAGGTATGACTACCCCCAATGTGTGTCCTTCATATGATATTAAGAAATCAGTTGGCAAAGCTCCAGCTTTGGATATTTGGGGAATGTAGCGTACCTCTTCATTGTCATTGCTTCCAGGTCCACTCCGGCCCGGAGTGGAAGCACTTAGTAGGGTCCTATTTATGGATATAATGGAACAAATTGTGTGCAAACAAGAAACTGATGTTAAATTGGGACTGTTACTTAGCAATTGGTCAAGTGTGTAGAGTGTTTACCAATGATCCGGGAGACCTGAGTTCAATCCCTGGTCGCGTTATACCAAAGACTTTAAAAATGGTACTTGATACCTCCTTGCTTAATACTGAGCAATATTAGGTACGCATCAAGGATCAAGTGGAGCAATTCAGGGAAAGGAGTTACTCCCTCCCCTACACCTCGGTGTAGTAGCTATTGAAAAGGGAGCCTTCTAGTCGCCCTCGACTAAGGTCACCAACTTTACTTGCTTTTTTATATAGCAATTATTTAAAACACTTAACTGTGCAAAAAAGAGATCCAGCTTGATTAAGAATGTTATCGACAATATGTGTTTAAAAAACATATATATTTAATATAAATTTATGATGAGGATTTGGCATTAAATAATCTAAATGGTAGATATGCCATAAAACCCAACCCAACGAAACCAAACCAAACCAAACCAAAGAAGTCAAAACCCTCAGAGAACTGGCTCATCCAATCAAGATTTTAATCACTAGCCGATGTTATGAAATCTAACATGTCTGTTTATACAGAATCATCATCATCATCATCATGTCGTGCCGGTAGCACGGATATCCCTGGCCCTCTTTCGCCACTTTTTCCTATCGTTCATCGCCTCTGGCAGGTCCTCTGGACTACATTGCGTATCCTCACATAGTTGCTGAATTTCTGTTCATGCTGGTCGTCCTGCTTTTGCTCAGCCATATGTGGGGATCCATAGGAGTACATCACTTATGAGTTCTTCCCTGCTTCTCCAGCAGTGTACTGCATGTCTGGTTCGTCTAAGTTGAAGAGTTTTCGTGATAGGATGCAGGTGACCGTACAGTTGGTGTCTTGTGTTGTGTTGCCGCCAGGACTTGTTCAAGATTGCTCGCAGCATTCTTGTGTAATTGCCGTCTAGCTTCTTCTCCAGTCGTTTTGATAGAGTCCATGTGGTGCATCCATATAGCAGTATCGATGCGACCGCTGCCTGGAATAAACTACGTTTCATTTTATCGGTTAGGTCTGATTTCCATATAATCGATAACCTATTGATAGCTGTCCATGCCTTCATTAACCTCGTGTCGATGTCCTTTTCGGTTGATGAGATGCCGCTTCCTAGGTAAGTGAATTTGTCTACTAGTTTAAGAGGGGTTCCGTATAGTGTGGAGATGTCTCCCGTTTGATTATAGCACATATATTCCGTTTTGTGTGCATTGACATAGAGGCCTATGCCTGCGGCTGCTCGTTCCAAACTATGCGGTAGTGTTTTGGCTTGGTTGGGTGTATTCGCCAGTTACGCTATGTCATCGGCGTAGTCGGCGTCGGTAATTGTTTTTGCGGGGTACCTTCTGCTTCTTTTCTTTGTCAGCTCGAAGCCGTTCTCTCTGATTTTGTAAATCGATGTTCTAAGTACGTAGTCTAGACAAATTATACAGAGTAAGTTCCTCAAAATTATCCCTCACCAATATATTTAAATTATGCCCAGTCAGCTAGGGCTGTAAAATACGTCGACTCCATGTCTATAGTGGGACAAAAACCCATTCCCAAATCAGTGTTCTGGATATGACACTAAACCACCTGATTAACTCGGAGTTGAACTCCGATTTCCCTTTCTTCGACCATAACCATTAGGCTAAACGCTTCCTAAAATAGTTTCCATGGAAATAAATAGACGACTGTACTTTCCAAGAGTTCGTAATATATTTAACAATACCCGCACTGCTAACATCGAAATGTAAATGAAATAGCCTCGCTCTTGCAGGTAACAATTTAAATCCACAACAAGAATCGTAAACCTCTTGTGAGTTTCATGCAAAATAGGATTTAATGGATCTTTATTGTTCTGTATATTTTTTATAAATTTATCTTTAATTTTGAACAAAAAACAGAATTTTTTCAAAGGTTTCCTTGCCGTTGTTTTTATTCATTTATTTTCCTCATTACATAGCCCTTCTTTCCTTTTTTTTTTATTCACCCTCATCGCATAGATTGCAATTATCGCCTCAAGGGTCAATGTTGTATTTTAAAAAATTCAACCACCATTCTCCCCTGATTAGCAAATCACGCACTACTGATTTTTTTTTATTCTATTTTATGAATTTTTAATTTTTAGCTCAAGTTTATTACCATGCACGTTCGTTAATTTAGTTTTTAAATTCCTTCATCCCCGGATTGCATTTTCACACTTGTATAATGAGAACTGCAATGAAACATTTTTTCTTCTTCGTTTGTTTTTCTCTCTATCGTTTTTCGGCCACCATTTTAAAAATCAACAACTACTCGCATATGCAACGTTTTGCGCCCTCTAGTGGATAGCAAGATCAAGTGACCCCGCGATAAAAGTTCAGAAATAGACACGGAGACTTCAGTTTAAACCCGGTATTAAAACGAAGAATAAAAGTGTGACGAAATGTCCTTTGAAGAAAGGAAGCAGATGCTTTTAACTCGTACTGAACAATTTGAAGAAAATAAATAAATGAAAGTTTGGTTCTTTGTCTCTTTTCTTTCTATTTCGAATATATTATTTGATTCGATTAGATTCCCTTTCAGGAATGAAGGGTTCATGTGTTTAGTAATTCGTTCATTTATTCCTATTCTCCCACTTATTCGGTATCTCGCAATGTAATTTGTTTATTTAATTCTTTAGTTGTTTATTCAATCATTTTTTAGTAAGATTCCATCATTCTTTTATATTTTACAAGGCTTATTTTTTGTTGTTTTCTTTTTATTTAGGGTTTGAATGTTTTATTTTATTTTAAAAGTATATCTAAAAATGTACATCTACATTAAGTGGTTTTTGTTCATGTATACTTTTGTTTTATCTTTTATTTTCATTCTTATTAAAAACTGATTTTTTTTCCAATTTAATTCATAGCTTTTTAAAAAATTATTCCTATTTTTTGTCTGTAGGAAGGAAAGACAGAAAGATGGTACAGTGATGCGTATTAAAACAGCACCCCTCTCTCTCCATATATATATATATATATATATATATATATATATATATATATATATATATATATATATATAATCACGTATATACATGAACTTACGTATCTTGAATATCTATATAAATATAACACACACTCTCTCTCTCTCTCTCTCTCTCTCTCTCTCTCTCTCTCTGAATTGATATATATTTGTGTGTGTGTGTGTGTGTGTGTGTGTTAAAAAGCTGGGACGTTATAGCGGCTTTATATAATTTCCTTTTGCCCTTCAATTCATTCACGCATTATCCTAGACGCAGAAACTTTGTGTTAAAAAGATTATTTACAGAAAAAAGCTTTTTTTCCGCTATTCTGCATAATTCGTTTGAACATGTTTCGATTTTTGTTCGTTTCACGCCGGCTGAAATTATATCGTGTTCCCGTTTCGATCGAACATTTTAGATACTACATCTGATATATATATATATATATATATATATATATATATATATATATACATATATATATATAGTTAAAAGTAAATCTGTTTGTGTGTGACTTAGCTGTATGTGAAAAATCATCTCTGTAGGCTTGTTGATTTTAAGTGTATAAAAAACAGAATATATCGACGTATATTGTCAGCTGCGCTTAAGTTTAATAAATTAATCATTCCTTCCGTTCTAATGACAAAGAAATAACGTTGTATTGTTAAGATGTGTCATCAATTAATTAGTTCATTCCTTCCTTTTAAAATATGCCATCATTATCTGAATAACTTGGCAGTTGCTTTCTACAGCTAAAGTTGTTAATATCTCTATATTCTCCATATACCTCGGTAGCTCAGTCGGCTGTGGCTGCAGAATAAACCGACTTCTTCTTTGCAGAGGGGTAAGACTCCTCCAACATGTGTCCTGAATATAACACTAAACAATCAAATGATGAGGCTCCATTAATGCTGGAGCTTCGGGGAATGCAGAGTAAGCTTTTATTGCCATCGTTCCCAGGTCCATTCGGACCCTGAGTGCTAGAACTTGAATGGGTTCTATCTATGGATCAAATAGAACTAAACTGTGTACTTATGCTAAACTGAATTGTTTGGAATAGAACTGTTTATATGATTAAAAAGTAATATGTATAAAAATCGATTCTTTGGCCTTGCAGTTAGATTGTTCACCAAAGGCCTGGGTGACCGTGGTTCAATCCCTGGTCGAGTCATCCCAAAGACTCAAAAACTGGTTATTGATCCCTCATTGCTTAACACTCAGCATTATAAAGTTAGGATCATGGGTAAAGTGGAGCAACCCAGGGAAATGAGTAGCGCTCTTCCCTACACCTCGATGTAGTAGTTATTGAAAAGGGAGCCTTCGAGTCGCCAAATATTTATATGTATAAAAAGGGATTTGGCATTAAACAACCTACAATTGTTGATATGCCATAAAAATAAACCAAGGCAAACCAAATCTGTAACCTCAAAACTAAGAATTAATCGATTGCGTCTCCTACAATTACGTAAGGCTACCTCCCCCACCCCGTCAAAATGTTGTCCTATGGATTAGATATTCATTCAGAGGTAAGTCTTCAGTTTTAGAACTTGGGGGTGGAGTCACCCATTTGTTAACATCCCTCCTAGCACGTGGTGTTGTAATACGTTTTTATGATCCCATCTATAGATAAAAAAAATCTGTTTCTAATAATGAGATGTCCATCTGCTTTAAACACTTGAGAAGGTATATCTTTCTACCGTATATAGTTGGAGACCGAAGGTGAAATGGTCCGAGTCATACCAAAGACTCAAAAAATAGTACTTGATGTCTCTTTGCTTAACACTCCGGATGATGAGGTGAAGATCAAGGGTAAAGTTGTGCAGTCCAGGGAAAAGAGTAGCGCCCTCTTCTATGCCTCGGTGTAGTAGCTATTAAAAAAGGAAGCCTTTGACTATGGTTGGCTAACTTATATATATATATATAATGAGAAACTTACTTCCCCCCAAAAATCTGGCTCAGTCACATGGGGTTGCAGAATACACCGACTGCTTCTGTTCAGAGGGGTAAGGCATCTCAACGAGTGTCCAGGATATGACACTGAAAAATATAATGGTTAGGCTCCAGTAATATTTGAGCTTTAGGAAGTGCGGAGTACCCCTTCATTGAAATCGCTCGCAGGTCCACTCGGGCCGGAGTGGTAGCACTTGATAGGGTTATATGTATGGGTCAAATAGAACTAAGCTGTTTTCTTTTGCTAAACTGAATCGTTTGAAATAGAGCTGTATAAAAATGGACTTGGCATTAAATAACCTACAATGGTTAATACGCCATAAAACCAAACCAAACTACGCATAATTTTTAAGAGATATGCTTGAAGAAAATCAGAATGTATATTTTGGTTTTAGATAGGTCCCAGCTGAGAAGCACTGATGTATTGGTTGTATACAAATGATGATTAAGTTGAAGAAAAATGGCTGCGACTAAAATCCTGCCATTTTGACAGACTACACAGAGAGACTTGTATTATACCGACTATGTCCCATAGAGGGGGTAAGATTCCCTTCCTTCAATAATACAGATGTCCTACTGTATGATACTAAATTGCATATGGTGGTGAGAGTGATATTCTGGAATTCTATGGAGTGTTGAGTTCTCCATAGTCATTTGTCTCAGTTCCACTCTGTCTCGGATTGGCATAGTGAACGTGGAATGACCAACAGATGAAAACCTGTTTCTACCTGTCAATCAAATAGATCTGTTTGAAAATTATTTGTATTAAGGCTTACATGCTTCATTGCGACATCGTAGTCAACGAGTTCGATCTCTAATCGAGCTATTACGTTCACTTTAAGACTAATATATTTGGGAAATGTATTAATCGCTTTACTGTGGTATATTGACCTCTGAACCGGCCAAACATGCCATTCCAAAGACGGCGGAAGTGACACATTCCGATGGCCAGTTATGGGAAGAAATCGCGTAGGGTGACAATAGGGGGTAAAAATCCCATGGTGCCGTCACAAAGTGGTGCACCGGAAGAGAGTGAACTGTGAACTGCATGAAAGTTATTTCCGTTTGATGACGATCAAACATCCCATTCCAAAGACGGCGGAAGTGACACATTCCGATGACCAGTTATGGGGAGATATTGAGTGGGCGATTGAACTATTATATAACTCGGTGAAAACTGGAAGACTGTTAGTTTTGGAGATCAGACCCTTTCAAATAAAGTGAGAGGTATATTTTTCTAAGAACTGTGTCGCTCGTCTTTATTGTGTGTCGTTATGATTCTGCATACATCTGCAAATGTGCATGCATATGAGTATACAACATTGCAACCCCTAGTAATGTGCTTGAGGGAACCACTATTGTACTCTACAAGGATGGCTTTGACATTATATAACGAACAAAAGTTTATATGTCATTAAACAAAGAGACCAAACAAAAAATAAAATACTTGATAAGCAACAACTCAGAAAATGTTATTAATGTTGAACAATGTTTAAGATTCTCTAATTTCTTGGCATCAAACAAACTCAGACGGGTTGACATGCCTTTAAGATAAATCAGTAACTCAGTTAGAAAACACAAATCATCAAAAAGTAAAATTGAATTTGGGAAAGGGAGATCTATTGCATTTTGATATTAACCATATTTACCAACCCCTTCGATGGGGTAGGATATGACACAAGGTCAATTTTTAAGCGGAGTTTAACAGGTTTCAATTCAGAGTTTTCCTTCTCCTAGACTAGTTGCCTCACCAAGGCTGAAGAACCTAGTCTGTCCCACTATTCACCCATAGCTGGAGGGAGAATAATTGGATTCATACCTTTCCCAAGGGTATTAGTGCTATGTGAAATGCAGTCAGCCTCGTCCAGGATTTGAACTCGTGTAGCCGTGTCCATTTCCTACGACGATAACCATTACACCACGGGCACCTCCACATTTTGATATTAACATTCCTTCCACAGAATAAGGTGTGGATCATCTCTTCGCCGGCAGCAACTAATCCTGATATCTCGCAGTCATTTTGGCAAACGTCCAACCTAAAATCTCAAATAACTTTTCCGGGTTTTTTTCTTTGTTTTCGTTTTTTGTAAGTAT
Organism: Sepioteuthis lessoniana; assembly: GCA_963585895.1. Lineage (NCBI taxonomy): Eukaryota > Metazoa > Mollusca > Cephalopoda > Myopsida > Loliginidae > Sepioteuthis > Sepioteuthis lessoniana. The sequence goes on along the minus strand of OY757928.1, from coordinate 35,190,171 downwards.
GTCCCAAGAAAGAAATCACTCCTCCTCATTCGAAGTCGCTTTTCCAGAAATACAATCGAGAGTAGATTTTGATACGTTATAATTCCAAGCGAAAAGAAAAGAGATTGTGATGAAAAATGATTATTTGTAGTAATACAAATGTTATAAAGTGTGAATACTTCATATCAACCTTATGTTAATGATATATATTCAGGCCAGTCGGCTGGGGCTGCAGAATACACCGACTACATCTCTGCACAGGGATAAGACTCGACACTAAAGAATCTGACGGTGAGGCACCAGTAATGCTGGAGCTTTGGAGAATGCTGAATACCTCTTTATCATATCATATTTACCCAACCCCTCTGCTCGGGCAGAATATGACACAAGGTCAATTTTTAAGCGGAGTTTAACAGGTTTGAATTCAGAGTTTTTCTTCTCCAAGACTAGTTGCCTCACCAAGGCTGAAGAACCTAGTCCGTCCTACTATTTATCCATAGCTGGAGTGGGGAATAATTGGATTCATACCTTTCCCAAGGGTATTAGTGCTATGTGAAATGCAATCAGTCTCGTGTCGCCGTGTCCATTTCCTACAACGATAATCATTACGATAACCAATACACCACGGGTACCACGGAATACCTCTTTATTGGCATCGCTTCCAGGTGCACTCTGGCTCGAAGTGGTAGCACCTTATTGGGTCTGATGTATAGGTCAAATAGAATTAAATTGTTTTTAAATTTAACAGTGTATTAATGAATTGTTAGTGATACAGGGCAATACTTGGAACCATGAAATGTTGTGGTCTAAACTGAATAGTTTGGAATAGAAATGTTTTTGACTTTTAAAATGTACTTATGCTAAACTAAATTCTTTGAAGTAGAACTATATATATATATATATATATGGGTTAGGCATTTAAATAACCTACACTAGTTAATATGCCATAAAACCAAAGCAAACCAAACCAAAGTAATTATATATCTGTAACTATATATATTGATTGATTTGTTTGGTTTTGTTTGGTTTATTAATTTAACGATATAATCTTTAAGGGTTATTTAATGCCGAAAGTTAATCTATTTGTAAAGTATATGGCTTCAAGTAATAAATGATAATTCACCTAAGTAAATGATTATCATCATCATCATGTCACGCTGAGAGCACGGAATTCCCTGACTCTCCCCCCCCTCTCTCTCTCTCTCTCTCTCTCTCTCTCTCTCTCCCACTCTCTCTTAATCGATCGACATTCCTTTCTTTCACTCATTTCTCCGTGCAGGTCTTCCAGACTACATCCTGTGTCCACACAGAACTGTTGTTGATAAGATCCTTTTGGTCGGCCAACGCTGGCCCATCCATGTGGAGAAGTCCATATAAGAACGTCACTTATGAGTTCGTCCTTGCTTCTCTAGAAGTGTCCCGCATATCTTGTTTATCTTACTTGGATGATTTTAGAGATAGGAATAGTTGGCCGTACAGCTACAGTTTCGTGGGAAGATGCTTCTGGGATTTATTCAATACTGCTCGTAGTATTCTTGTTCAGTTTCAATTAACTATTCTAAATACAAATGATTAACTCTCAGTTAAATGAAATTAAGTATTTTCAACTAACATTAATAATTCTTTTTAATAATATTTATTTGTTTGCACAGAGTTATAGGGTTTTAAGTATTCCTATCTAATACAAATAACCTGCATACAGTTACTTTGTGTGACGTATTCAATTCTCACATTAATAGTATTTGTGTTTTGTTTAGGATCAAATACTAAGCAGGGGCTCCGGTCACAGAGCGACTCAGTCTCTAGCACTGGCAAATCCGACGTGCACATTGCAGGTAAGCAAGCTAAGTTTAACAAATAAGTCACCAAAAACAGATTATTTTTATCGTAGAACTTTCTATTATAAATATGTGTAAATATGTGTGAAATTTTTCCTGCAAATAAAATTTGAATAAAGTGTTTTCAGCAAAACTTAACATAGATAAAAGAACAGATAGATTTGATTGCATGTATATATATATATATATATATATATATATATATATATATATATATATATATATATATATATATATATACCGTGTCTGTTCGAATAATTGTGGCAATTATCGATTAAAAACGCTTTTGTTTACAGTGTAAATTTTTTGCTTAAATTGAAGTAGAAGTTTCAGGAACGCCATTTTTTTTATCCAAATTATGGAATCGAATAATTTTATTTCTTCTGAGACGAAACAAAAAGAAAAGACGATCATACTTATTTAAATAATCAGGAAGAAAAACATTAAATAAAATATAAATCATGATAGAAACGTGGTAACTTGTTGGTAGAGAGAAAAGTATATAGTCACGTGTACTCACACACTAACAAACACATATATACATATATATGTGTGTGTGTTTGTGTGTATATCTGTACGTGTGTGTATGTGTGAGTGTGTATTAGAGTAGCTTAAACACAGTGTCAGCGATCATTTGGAAAGATGATAGCATAAGTGTGAAAGCGACAGTCACCAGGCGCAGTTGATTCTGTTTTAACGCCATCTTAACTGAGATACATATGTTCTATCACCGATATTGGGGACGAATTAATTTGAATTTATAAATATAGCAAACTACATCATATATGCTTATATATATATATATATATATGTGTGTGTGTGTGTGTGTGTGAGTGTGTGTGTGTGTGTGTTCAGATTAACCTTTCTAAAATTACTATATGTCAGTAAGGTGACTTTTTATTGGCTTGGTTGATTGATTTGTTTAACTACATAAAATAATCTTCATGGGTAATTCAATATCAATTTTGATTCATTCGGAAATGGTATCCTCTCCAGTATCTATAATGATCATTCGAAAACAATTATAGTTTTAATTAACTATTCTTAATACAAGTAATTTACACACAGTTAAACGTTATCAAATATTCCTATCTGACGTAAATAATCAAATTTAATAATTACCATTTGTTTACGCACAGTTATCTAATTTCAAATGACTCATAATAATTCTTAGTAAGCTTTAATTAACTTTTCCGAATTCAAGTAATTTACAGTTAAACGTTATCAAATAACCCTATCTGACATTTATAGATCTATTTAAAAAATAGAGACAGTTAAATAGTTTCACGTATTAGAATCTGATACTAATACAAATAAATCCCAGGATTAGTTAACGTACAGCGCTGTAACACTGTAGTAAGCGAGTTCGTACTTCAATCGGTCCATTATGCTTACTTTCAGACTAATTACCCTAGAAAGGTACGAATCTCCTAAGGTATGGGTTAAGTATCATAACCGCTGTGATTTTATGAGGATGGCTTTGGCAGTAGATTACCTACAAAGGTTGATATACCATTAAAAAAATCTAATAATTTTCGAACAGATCAACTGAATCCATGGATGGGCCCTAACAGGTATTTCTATCCAAATTGATACACCGGTGTATATACAGGGTTCAGCTAAATAATCTCCCGAAACTAAAACTCCCGCAGCGCAATCCTCTCTTTCTCTTCCTCTCTCACTCTCTCACTCTCTCTCCCCGAAAAATAAACGAAGCTGCAGCATTGGTCGGTAGACACTAAACAGAGATAGATCACCCATCTTCAGTCTCACTTGCGATGCCCTGAACTTGCAGCCGTGTTTAATTGCCATCGTGGCGTGGAATGGTGAACATCATTCGTTTATCGAGGGCGCATCATTTCCCTTAGAAGTGATATCTCGTGTCCGACTCGTTTGCAAAATCTATTCTCTTGCTAATAACTTCTTTGGATACCGAAAGTTTCAAATCTTTAAATAGACACTGTAGAAAACTTATGAACTAAAAGGTTTTTATTCGTCATAAAGTCGCAAAAATTCTACTCAAATACCCCCCACCACTGCTATAAAGAATCATTCAAGAGCGAATTGAACTGTAAATTGCTTTATTTGTTAAGTTGCAACCTTTAAAATATTTATATATACCCCAATCCTCTGCACGAGTCGTATGCGACACAAGGTCAATTTTTGAACAGAGTTAAACAGGTTTGAATTCAGAGTTTTTCTTTAACTAGACAAGTTTTTTTATCAAGATGAAAGTGACTGATATTTAACCATAGCTAAAAGGAGAATAATTTCATTTATACCTTTCGCTGTGGTGTTTACGCTATGTGAAAGCCTTTTAAGTATATAATTTTATGAAAGCTATTATTTCATTTCGTACTTGTTTATATAAAGATAAAGTCTCTTTCATTGATTCATCAATTGATATATCCATAGATAAATAGGATAGATGCATAACACTACGGAGAGATAATGTCTATGATAAGATCGTTAGGAGCAAATTGTTCGAAAAAATAGACGGAGCTGAAGTGTTCTGTTGGTAGATAATTTTTCACATATATGACATTCTACATCGAATGAGAGAGATAGAATATTGGTAATCGGAGCATTAAATCTAGAAATGTGATGGTATGTATATGTACATACGAAAGTAGGGAGTCTTATAGATTTGAGAACTTTAGGATAATTACATCAAAAACAATTACACGAATAAGAAAACAGAAAAAATAGCGAAATGATATTTGATTAAAGGTCTAAAAAATATCAATTGATTTTTTCATGATTTTTGTCTGGAACTTTTTTCTTCTTTATGATCAGTAATTCTTTTTTTTTTTTTTTTTTTTTTTTTTGGTAAATCATCCATTTCTTCTGCAGAGATATTTCCTATGACATTAAAAAATAAAAGATCTGGCACAGCAAATTTTTTGTTAAATAACCCTATTGGTTGAATCATTCGTTTGGCAGAAAGTGTAGATTATTTAAAAAGAATTAAACCGTTGTACTCAGAGCGAGATTGTTATGCCTAACTGGGGTCAACGAAGTTTGATGGTCATATTGTCACCTTTTTTTTTGTTACGTTAAGTGCTTAGCTCCCCTTAAAGGATTTTAAAGTCATGTAGCTATGAATTGTAGAAGTTAAAATTAGAGTTTAATCTTCCACTTGGTTCGAGTTAGCGAAAAGGCTAACTTCCAGTCGGCGTGGCCAGTAAAGTAAAGACCTTCCATGTTATGAAGTAAGGAGTTACAGAATATGTGCACATAGGTAGAGGAGTTCGTGTTTCTTCTTCCCAACGAGATGAACCATCTGAACTGCAAATTTAGTGTTAGGGGACTGTCACACGATAAACACAAATTTTCGTTTGCTTTTTTAAATCCGTGACGTTTTACATCATCATCATTATCATCTTGCGCTATCAGCACGAATATCCCTGGCCCTCTCTTGCCACCTCTCCCTATCGTCCATTGCTTCCGGCAGGTCTTCATGGCTACATCATATATTTACACAGAGCTGCTGTATGTACGTTTGAGTTGGTCGTCTTGCATTTGCTCGGTCATGTGAAGGGTCCACAGGAGTACATCACTTCTGAGCTCGTCCCTACTTTTCCAGCATTGTCCCACATGTCTGGACCTGACCGATAAAATGAAGCGCAGTTTCTTCCAAGCAGCGGTCACATCGATACAGCTATATGGATGCACTACATGGACGCTAACTAAACGGATGGAGAAAAAGCTTGACGGCAACTAGACAAGAATGCTGCGAGCAATATTGAACAAGTCCTGGAAGCAGCACCCCACAAAGAAGCAGCTGTACGGCCACCTATCACCCATCACGAAAACTATCAACATTAGACGAACCAGACGTCTTATATGCTTTTCTACCATTGTTTCAAGTATTGTTGCAGTTGGTAGCTATATAATAATCAAAAGGTGTTTTTTCATGAAAATATGAACAGCTTTTCATTGCTGTCCTACTTTCTGGCAGATTCTTAAAAAGAGAGTGCAAGGTAGTTATCGGCGATCACTTTTCTGAGGATAGCGCTCAATTATATGCAACAACGAACAGACAATCCAATTTATGGATAACAACAAACTAATATATGTAGAACAACATTTCTGCTCAAAGGGTCACGATTTTAACAAAGATGCAAATTTCACCTTCACAAAAAAATTGAAACGAAGATTTCGTGATTGTACATTATCATTGCACATTGTAAATTAAATAATAATGAAAATGAAAGTGAAAGTAAAGTAATACATCAGTAATTACATGTTGATAAGTTTACTTTAAATCCTTTTTATATTTATATGATTTTGCTTACCAACTTTACAGAAACACACACTCATATATAGTAAACCAGAACATATACTCTCTCTCTATATATATATATATATATATATATACATATATATAAATACTGGGCGTACGTATATACATATATATATATATACTCTCCCTCACACACACACTCTTTCCCTCTCTGTCTCTGTCTCTCTCTCTCTATATATATATATATACCAGTTGTATTAAAACGAATGCACACACGCGCACACACATATATGCACAGGCATATATATATATGTGTGTGTGTGTGTGTGCCAGTATATATATATATATATATTACAAGAGCATATAGAAGATGTTATTGCTTTTTTTCCTTTTATATATGACTTTGTTTTTATATCTCCATTTTTGACAGATTTTAATATATTTGTTTTATCGTTTCCTTCTTTAGGTAAGAAACCTCCTTTGTTGGTTGCGTCACTGGAAAGGATCATAAGATTTAGTTATCAACAAAATACGCTTTACAAAGTGAAACAAAAGACTGGGCATTTCATCAAAAGTAACGCATCAGCGATACGACCAGGTATTGTTTGAACACAATTTTTTTTATTTCATTTGCCGGCAAGCAAATCTACTTGCCGTATGAATAAATAGGATGTATTATGATATCACGGATGCGCGTTGGAAACGCTAAGTGAAGTTATGTACTCGCTGTATAATGCAGTTCTCTCTCAATCTCCCTACCTCTCTCTCAATCTTTCTCCCTCTCTCACTCTCTCTCTCTCTACCTTTCCTTCTCTCTCTCTCTCTCTCTCTCTCTCTCTCTCTTCGAAAAGAAAAAACGGTTATAATAAACGAAGCTGCAGCATCGGTCGGTAGTCACAAAGCAGAGATTGGTCTCCCATGTTCCGTCTCACTTCCGATGTTGTTCGAAAACAAATCACAACTTCGCTTGTTTTTGGTTTTATTATTATTATCATTATTCCTTTACAGTTTTTGACGTCAGCGTTAGCTGATGGTCTTTCACTGGAGTTTGAGTGACAGCAAGTCTCCTCGATTATTATTTCGATCTTATTATTATTTCGATCTTATTATTATTTCGATCTTACTTCTTTGTGTGTTCACGTAAGAACTTTTTGAAGGTTTTCCCTAGGATTAATGCGACAACACACACACACACACACACACACATATATATATATATATATATACGTTGACTATAACACCAGCAGAGGGAAAAGATCTTTCATAAAGATGGTTATCTGAGTATCACAATAAACTAAATCTGATGGTGCGACTCCATATCTGGAGCTCTGGCTTAATTGCTATTACTTCCAGGTCCACTTTGACTACTGATTCCATCTATAAGTCAAATAGATCTGTTAGGAATATTCTGTATCGAATAACCAAAGAAAATCTTAAGAAACAGCTAAAAAATATGTGAATATCAGCATTCAAAGAACGCAATTCCCTAATCTTTAGACATAAATAGCCCTTGATGAGTTGACATGCTGTTAAAATCAACTAATCAATCAATCGACTTCATCGTTGGGACCGAACAAGATTCAAGGCTTCTCTAATTCTCATGATATCGTCCTTAAGGATTTAAGAAGATGATTAACTTGTCATTATATCTATTTATAATTTTATATAGAGACGCTCATAAATTAACGGTTATTACATTTCGAAGTAGAATCGGGTACATAAGTTCTATCCTGAATGAGGCTGCTTACATTTCACTGCGTTAATGCGCTCGAGAAAGGTATAAATCCTTCTATTCTCTCACCAGGTCTATAGCTATAGAAGTAAAAATAAGGATAGACTGGGCTCTTTAATCTGACTATGGCAACCAGTCAAGGAAAAGGAAAACTCTGAATTCAAACCAGCTATAGACCTGGAGAGAGAAGGGCAACACGAGAAGCGTCTATACGATCAACCCAGTTTACAGGAGCAGTGTGTGAGTGAGCGACGGACGCACTATAGATGCCAGGTGTTTGTAATCGGAGTGGTATGACAGTAATTTGTCTGAAATGTCAGTTACATTGTTGGTTGGTCTGTTGGTTTTGTCTTTTACGCCATGTCAGCCTTTTTTGGGTTATTTTGTACGGATGTAAGTTTATCAATTTCAGTCTTCACTAATACTCAGTAGTATAGGACTTTACACTCCTATAAATTATTTTGGGTGGTATGCCACTTGTTCCCACAACGATGGCGGACGCTCACCTATTCAGTCTCGGGAAACCATTGGCCAGGAGGACCACGTGACAGGTTTAAAACTACGTCCGCGCGTAAATTCAAGTCCAGCGTTTTGAGCCACCTACAAGACGCGTATTTTCTATAAATATGTCGTCTTCAAACGCTCTTTTTTTCTTTTACCAAATTTCTTCGCAGCTGCAACACACCACCTCCAGTGTGAATCAACAGGAGTGAAAAGTAACAACATGGATGGGCCTCGCAGACATTCAAAATATACTTTGACTATGAGACGCTTTCCAGTCTCAGAGAAACTGCCCGTTTCTAATCATAAAAAAGGACATTTAAACATGTAATTCTTTTGTAGCTTAGTTGTGTTACACACACACACACACATATACACACACTATTATTTTGTTAGTAAAGTTAGTTATATTTTTTATGTATCAATGTTAGTTTTATTATTATAGTATATAAATTTGTTTTTATTCGTCGCCTTGTTTTAAATGTTCATTTTGTCCGCGCCGTTTTACAACCTTTATTTGTTTCATATCTTTTACTCATTTTCTTTCATATTCTTCACTCATTGGTTATCTTCATTCATTTGTTTTTTTTTCTTGTGCCTATTCTACCTTTTATTCTAAACTAAACGAACACTCTATATCAAACCTCAACATTAAATTGTGGGGAAGCATAAATTAAAAAAAAAAATTAACATTAAAATCGTCGGGAATACCATAAATACTTTTACATACATCTACAGTAGAAATAAGCATTTTCAAAGTAATTTTAAATTGATAAACACTTCACATTTATTTCAAACGGATACTACCACTAAGTGTCAGAGTGATCGTGGGAGTAAGAGCCAAGAAGCTACCCCCGCCCGCGAAACGTTCTCTAAAGCTTCAGTACTAGAGCCTCATAACCAGATAAACTTTAGTTTCATACGCAGAACACCCTTTTTTGTAGGGATACTGTTGAATATTCTAAGCTCCGCTGGGAGGGTAGACATTCACGATAGCGTTTATGCATCTATACAACGACTATATAAGAAAGCGTGGAAGAAGTCTAATTAAAGCCAGCAGAAAAAATACTGACTGCACAAGAATCAAGAGAACAAAAATAACCAGAAAACAAAACCAGGAAAGAAAGCAAATGTATGGATATTTCAAGAGACAAACAAGCGAAATCTCCCACGAGAAAACTTGGACATCGCTATGAAAAGGAAACACTAAGAGAGAAACTTGGTCTCTTCTGACAGCAACACAAAACAATGCCATATGGTCTATGTCAAAACAAGAACGTATAAGACCCAACAAAATAGTTGTAGATTATGTAATGATAGAGATGAAACGATTAATCACACAATAGGCGAATGCAGTAAATTAGCGCAAAAGTGTATAAGACTAGATACGACTGGGTGGGAAGTAGATCCACTGAGAATTGTGCAAGAAGTTTAGATATGACCATGCGAACAAATGGTATATGCACAAACAAGAATCTATCCTAGAAAATGAGATGCGCGAATTTCTTTGGAATTTTGAGACACAAATGGATCATCAAATCTCGGCCAGACGAACAGACCTAGTGATTGTCAACAAGAAAAAGAGAACCAGCTGAATAGTGGATTTCGCCGTTCCGGATGACCACTGAGTAAAATTAAAAGAAAGAAAAAAGAGAGATAAGTAATTAGACCTTGCAAGAGAACTGAAAAAAAATTGGGACATGAAAGTGACGGTAATATCGATTGTAATTGGTATTCTTGGTGCAGTCACCAAAGGATTGATACAGGGACTGGAAGACTCAAAAGAAAGAGGACGAGAAGAGACCATCCAAACTATAGCATAATATAACAAACGGATCACCTAATCATGGCCAGACCACCAGACCTTATGATAATCAACAAAAAAAGAGAACTTGCAAAATTGTCGACTTTGCTGTCCCGGCTGGACACAGATTAAAACTGAAAGAAAACGAAAAGAAGGATAAGTACCTCGACCTTGTAAAGGAATTGAGAAAACTGTGGAATATGAAAGTGACAATTATACCAATGGTGATTGGTGCTTTTGGTACTATCACCAAAGGATTATTAAAGGGACTGGATGACTTGGAAATAAGAGGACCAGTGGAGACCATCCAAACTACTACATTATTGAGAACGGCCAGAATACTGAGAAGAGTCCAGGACATTTGAGGAGACTTGCTCTCACTTAAACTCCAATGAAAGATCATCAGCTAACGCTGATGAGAAAAACTAAATGATAATTATAATAAAAGTGATGGTTAAACCAATTGAAATTGGTTCTCTTGGTACTGTCACCAAAGGATTGTACAAGAACTGGAGGATATGGAAATAACTGAACGAGTGGACACCATTTAGACTACAGCATTATTGACATCGATCAGAATACTGTGAAGAGTCGTGAAAACTTGAGGGGACTTAATGTCACTCAGACTCTTGTGGAAATCTATCAGCTAACGCTGGTGTGAACTACCCTCAATGAGAATAAGTAAAGTAAAGCTGGGGACCATAGTCGTGGGTGACTCGAAGGTTCCCTTTTCAATAGCTACTACACCGAGGTGCAAGGGAGGGCGCTATTCCTTTCCCTGGATTACTCCACTTTACCTTTGATACGTGCCATATAATACTAAGTGTTAAGCCAGTAGGTATCAAGAAAATTTAAAATTTAATCTTTCTAAGAACAAGTTTTCGAATGCTGAACCAGCAGGTATTTCATCAAAAAAACAAGAAAAAAAAAACGTAAGCCTCAATAGATAGCATCCAAAAGAAGAGAGTTTTCGAGCCTTACGTAAAATACCACCTCCTCCAATAACTACAAAGTGAATTAACACTGAATGTTCTCAGTGCATAGATGGCTGACCATTTAGGAACTGCAGGTACTATAAGCTATCCGCTACCTGTGTGCCACCACAAACAAAGTTTTGTCAATTCCAGGAAAGTAGTAACTCAAGATCTTGTCATTTTATGGATATCATGGAACGCAGGTGTGAGTATTTGTTCTTTGTAGTAATGAGTCAGGCTTTTAGCTACCAAGCAATCATCTAAAAAAAAACTGTCACCAAATATCAAGTGAGAGATTCACGCAAGAATGCCTGACTACAAGAGGTTTGGACTCGCTCGCATTATCAGAAAAGTCCATAAAATGCAATGCAGTACCAAAATATATCATTAAACGATGAGGTCTAAGTCTGGAGAAGTTGTGTACTAAAAATATGAGGCAATATATCATTTCCCACTAATATATATATATATATATATATATATATATATATACATTTCGAAGGTATTTCGTAGACTAACGCTCATTGCAGCCTTTCTAAACTCTTTAACTGTCTATTTCAAACTTCAGTAGATAAACTCCTAGTCATAATACCAGTGAATGAAATATTGTGTGATATTAGCTATATGTGCCCGGAAATACAGTGGAAACAGAGTGGCAGGCACACACACACGCACACACACACACACACACACATATATATATATATATCGTATTTCTTTGCCAATATCAAACTTCAGAAGCTAAACCTCTTGTCAAAACAACAGAGAATAAGACGCTGGGTTGATTTCTTTTAAATTAATCTAATTTTAAAATGTGCGTTGTATATGTCAGGAAATACAGCACACATACACACACACACTACAACACACACGCACACACACACACACACACACACACACACTAAAATACACACACAGTAAATCAAACACAAACATAAACATATATATATATATATATATATATATCAGAGACTACGTGATACAGTTGCTAACGTCCTAGACCGTGAAAATATAGTAAGCAGGTTCTAGTTGCGCTATTACGATGACTTTCGGACTGATACCATTTGGGACGGTATGATTCCCACCCATATCACTGTCAACTTTGGGTTAAATAGTCCCCCTACTGTTTTCCTACTGGCTTTGGCATTAAATGACCCATGAAGGTTGATATGCCAATCAATAAAACACTAAAAAACCATAAGAAACCTATGACAGGTAATCTTTACAGGGATCAAATGTCAGTTACTATGACAAACTGGGCTTAAATATATCAAGATGTATGTCTCTTCCTGCCTGCCCCAGGCTAAGCAGCAAATTCACCTTCCCTGGTGCAGGCAGCAAAAGGCGTAGGTCTCTTGGTGAAATCAGATAATATCATAATCAATAATTTACAATTATGTTTTTGTATTCTTATTAATTGCTTATGTATACAGTATACATAATTTTTTTCGTGTACTTTTTTAAATTGCTTACTTTTATGCTAATTCGGAATTCTCTTGAAGATTAAGCTTGGTTTGGGGCTGCAGAATACACTACTGCATCTGCATGGGAATGTAGAGTATCCATTCACAGCTATCACTCGCGGGTTCACTCCGCGGATGAGTGGTAGCACCTGATAGGGTTCTATCTATGTTTGACATTTAAATTGCGAGCAAACAAATGACTTATGTTGAATTGAGTCGCTTGAAATAGAACTCTTTGATCGTTTAACTTTGTGTAAACAACTGCCTGATGTTTAATAGAATTGTATGTGATACATAGCAATACTGGAAACCATTTAACTGATCAAATGGAAAAATTCTGAAATTATGTGAAGAATTCACACATCTCGGTTGCAATATCTCATCTACTGAAAGCAGTGTCAGCATACACATTGATAGAATAAAAGGGAATCTTTCCGAATTGTATACTTCTGTGTAATCGCATGATTTTGAGTATAAGGAAATACTTGTAGAAAAAGCTAGATGGGAGCAACAGAGATAGGGTGCCTACTATTTTGAACAAATCTTGGGAGTTGCAACTAACAAAACGACAGCTGTATGGCCACTTACCTTCCATCTCGCAAGCCATAAAAATAAGACGAGAAAGATATACTAAGCATTCCTTGAGAAGTAAGAGCAAATTAATAGGATTAAAGATTTTTAACTCGGACAAACTAAGTTGTAAGCTGTATGCAAACGTCTGACTTCAACGGTTCGAAGGTCAGCAAAAAAAAGTGCATAGGTTGACCAAATTAGTCTCATGGAATATGACCAAAAAGATTTATTTTTCAACAATGTTCCCCTTGCAGTCTGCACATTCATCCATCGGTGATGCAGTGCTTTGATCCAATTGGTCAAAAAAGTCATCAACAGCAGAGTTAAGATCAGCCTATGAAATTTTCAGCCCAAACTTGTAAATGAACAAGCAATCAGGTCGAATAAGTTGATTGACCCCATATTTTCGAACCTTCGCATTTATTCTTCATTAAATGTGATGATTATTTTCAAACTAGCTATGTTATCGCTATGTTTACATATAGTAAATGGAAACATATATTCAGGATCTTGCAATTTCATTTCCCCCTGAACATATATATATATATATATATAGATAGATAGATATAGATGTGTGTGTGTGTGTGTGTGTGTGTGTGCACGCAAGTGTTTCATATTGACCTTTGACATGTTGTGGATTTCAAAAGAGTATTTGAACCTGTGTCTTAAGGTTAGTACAAGACATCGGATATGGCATGTGAATTGCGCAGGAAGAGAGCAGAGGCACCCCAAAAATATGGAAGTTTAAATTCCCAAGCAATCAGCAGAGTCAGTGATTAGCAGTGTGCAGTGACACCAGACTTCACGACGTTTGGCCTTTGGCACGAATTTGGGATCAGACGGCTTCGGGTTGAGAAGCAGAGAAAATATTAAATGTACAAGACTCACTAATTTCGAAAGCGAATATGAACCCTGAATGAAAGAGGAACAAAGATTATGAAATGTTTTAAGTCGGCGATGCTCCAGTCTTGTAAAAGAAGAACGAAGAAGAAACGAAGATCATTAAATGGTTTAAATCAACCCAGTGACAGCCTCATGGTGCCAGAGCGAAGAAGTAAGGCTCTACAGATGTATCTCGGCATAGCTGTGTTAACTATCTCTCTCTCTCTCTCTCTCTCTCTCTCTCTCTCTCTCTATCTATCTCTCTCTTACACACACACACACACACACACAACCAATTTAGTCACGCTTTCGATATAAAGAGAGATTATATTTTTGTACCCATGTTATTGTGTTGTATAGCCATAATTATATCAATAACAATAATAATAATAAAACTACAGGTGGTACGAACAAGTTTATTTCTTTCTACCTTCAGTTCTTGGCGACACGAGAAAAGAGACACAACTTATAAAAGCCTATGATAACCATACTGTAATGGCCAAGACCCAAACTGATCTGCTTTGCTCAGATCCAAAAAACCTAGCCGCGCGCTTCAACGGTCGGACCACAACTGTCTTTTCAAAATCTTCAAATTCTCAGGACCATCTCTTCCGGCTACGACTTCAACAACCCACTCAGTTCACTCCAACGGCCGTTCAGCCCAATTTCCTGTTTGGGGGTTTATTATTACAGATGATGATTGTCATATTCTTTTCGCGCCGGCATAAGAGTGCTCGATCTGAGTAGTTCAAAGCCTTACCAAACTAAATAATAAAATATAATTAACGGAAAAATGATTAATATAAAAAAACATTATTTAATTATATAACAATAGTCTGCTCGTTTCTGCTATACAACACAAGCGCTTGAGTAATGCTCTGAAAGAAATTCCTCCAATTCGTTTCCTCAGAAAACAGAAAGCAAAACAGAGACCTCAATTCCACTGAGGGATAGAGCAAGTTTTCCGCTACAAAAATATTTTATGTGTAGTCACCACCAGTTTGCAATGCATTTTTTTGCCAACAATGAACAAGACAAGAGATTGTCTCCCAAATCAGATCCAATTAGGTACTAGGTAACTTCTGCTTAATCGATGCAGATAACGTATTGGTTTTTGGTAAATACATGTATGGAAGTCACTAGCGAAAATATTAGTCGAATAATATTGAGAAATTTGTTAAATTATCATTAATTAGGGAATGGAACACTACTACGGCGACAAAATCGTTGGGCCGGACAATTTACCAATAAAATTAATGAATGGTTTTTAATCAAATCATTGAATTTGTTTCGGACGAATTATGCAGCACTATTACCTCTGAATAGATTTCACGAAATAAAAGATGAAAATTGAAAAAAAGGAAAAAAGAAAGATCTATCACATTATCAATTGTTTAGGATAATGTTTTGTCCAATCGACAATTTCTATCAAATTATATGGAAATAACGAGACTAACATTTAGTTGCCTATTTGTTTATTTTTGAAAACTATTTTAACAAAATTATATTATTCCAATGCTCAAAATATTACTAGCTGATGTACCCGATGATTATCGGGGAAAGATAATTGATTATAGATTTATTAATTAATTTTAACGCTATGTCAACCAATCTAGGATTATTTTATGCCAAGGGGTTAAGGAATCGCGTTTATTGTTCGTTCATATTTAATTTGTATGTAATTGTTTCTTCGGAGGTTTTTTTGTATCGATTACAAATAATTTTAAAAATGTATGTAAATTTCACGTTGTTTACGCTTTTCAGCAAGCAAAAGCTTGGTGAGAGACTTCTGTTTAAGCTTAATACACTGTATTTGATCAACTGCCATTTTGAATAACCTTAAAACATATTTTAAGAAATGAAAATGATTTTTCCAGTAAACCAATCCCAAATAATGCGAAGTTTACATAAATAGAAAAAAAAGTGGAAAATATATACTGCTTTTAGAAAAGATCCCCTTATTTACTGAATGAACTGTGTATATACAATAAATCCCATTGAGTTTTTAAAAAATCGTCTTATTAACTAAATAACTTTCGTATATACAATAGGTCACTCTCTCGTTAAAAAATCCTCTTAGTTACTGATCGAATCTCATATATATATATATATATATAAGATACATTAGGTCAAGTGGTCGTGCAATTTATCATGACTTGTTAATTCGGTATCGCTTATACGTTGTTGGCCCAGTGGTAGAGTTTCGGCTTCTGCAAACTGTGGTTGTTGGCTCGATCTCCACTAGGGGGGATCACGGTGTGCATTGCTGATGAGACCTAATAAGGTCGAAACAGCTGTTCAGTGCTCCGTATGTCACGTGTAGGTGTGTCCCGGATTTTCTTGTCATGGTAATTTCTAACTTAATATATATATATATATATATATATGCGGTCACTCCTCAGTTAAAAGTAACCCTTTGTTTACTGGTTCACCCTCGTATGAATAGTAGGTCCCACCTTTTTAGAGAAATGATCCCCTTATTTATTGACCGACCCTCGTATATATAACATACGTATGTATCCCCTCAGTTAAAAAGATTCATCTTGTTTTGACCGCCCTACTGATCTATATATAATAGGTCATCTGTTCCTCTTTTTTCCTTGAGGCACCCTTTTTGTTCTTTCGGAAAGAGTCCACTTCTCATCTTAAGTAAACATGTTATTGGTCTATAGTTACTGAGTATGTGTCCTTTTTAAGGTAGTTCTGGATTACAGAAGTTTTCTCTTTCGTCATAAACTCTGGTATACTTTCTTCTTGGATTTACTCTCTTTCTGAGCCAGTCTGTCGTGTATGGACGTGATTTTCAAACATAAATCCGTGTATGCCATCTTAGCATGGTCATTTCAAATTTTGTACTATCTTGAGTGTTGCTTTTTGCGAGTTTTGGTGTATTTCCTCGTCATGGCCTTCTTCAAGACTTTGCAGATTTTTATGCTATCTTTCTATTTGGTATTCCCGCTATTTTCTTACAATTCTCATATCTTACTCAAAAATTGTTTTTATTTCCTTTGCATCCGTTTTGGTCTTACGCATACTCCACCAATTTGTTGGGAGAATTATTTTGTAAGGTTCACTTTTTTGGGTCTTTTTTCTGTTGATTGACCCTGTTCCGTTATCCTTTGTATCTGTCAATAAATTTAGATCTATTTTCTCTATTATACCGCAAAACTTGTCGGCTTTTGTATTTTTTGGTCTTTTCGTACCATTATTTTCTTGAATATTCTTCTGTCCTTACTCTTTTCACATGTTATCGCAGTTTCTTTAGTTGTGTTTCTGGTTTAATTTTGCTCCCAGATTTTCTATTTCTTCTCGGTTTCCTATGAAAGATATAATTTCATCACTGACTAATTTCGCTACTGCATAAATTAGATCGTTTAATTTGGTTATGTTGGCTGTAATGGTATTTAGCTATGATTTATTTATTATTCCCATTTCCATCTTTTCAGTCATTTTTATTATCTTCCCATTCATTCTTTCTTCTTGGGTTACCGGTGCTGGTTTCTGTGATATCTTGGTTTTCAATATTTTCTGTTTAAGCTTAAGGGCTCTTCTTGAGCATATTATTCACGACTAATCTATCCATATATTTCTATTGTTTCAGGGTGGGAAAACCAGCCTATCTTTAAGATTAACATCACTTGGTCTGCATGTCTTTGGTTTACTTTAAATTTAGCCGAAACTAAACCCAAATTCACTCTCTTTTACTTTCACCCTCTTTGTGTAAAATTTCTTTTAAGATAATAGTGAATTACAGCATTTATTATCTTCCTTCGCCCATTTTAGTTTTTCTTTGGATTATTATTATTATTATTATTATTATTATTATTATTATTATTATTATTACTTACCCATAAGAGGTTTTTAAATCAGCGTTAGCTGATGGTCTTTCACCGTAGTTTGAGTGACAGCAAGTCTCCTCAAGTCTCCAGGACTCTTCTCAGTATTCTGGCCGTTCTCAATAATGATGTAGTTTGGATGGTCTCCACTCGTCTGCCAACATGTCCTTCAGTCCCTATAATAACCATTTAGTTACTGTACCAAAAGCACCAATAACAATTGCTATAATTGTCACCTTTATATTCGATAGTTTTTTCAATTCCCTAGCAAGGTCCAGGCACTTATCATTCTTCTCACATTCTTTCAGTTTTATTCTGTGGTCAGCAGGGACAGCAAAGTCGACAATTTTCCAAATTCTCTTTTTATTTTGTTGATTATTATTTGGTCTGGTTTTCTGGCTGAGATAAGATGATCCGTGTGTATGCCGAAGTCCCATTGGAGTTTATGTGTGTCATTTTCTAGGACAGGTGCTGGGTTGTGCATATACCATTTGTTCGTCAAATTTAAATTTCTTGCACATCTCCCAGTGGATCACCTTGCCCACCCGGTCGTGTCTAATCTTATATTCCTTCTGTGCTAATTTGATGCATTTGTTTATAATGTGATTGATGGTTTCATCTCTGTCACCGCATGGCCTGCATTTGATATTTTGTTGCGTCTTATCTATTCTCGCTTATTATTATTTGAGATTTTCGCGCCAGAATTAACTGATGATTTTCTACATGAGTCTGAGTGAGGGCAAGTCCCCTCTAGTCTCCAGGATTCTTCTAAGTACTCTGGCCGAAATCAACAATGCTCTCGTTTGGATAGTCAACACTCGTCCTCTCATTTCTATGTCCTCCAGTTCCTGTACTAATCCTTTGGTGACTATACTGATCGTACCAATTACAATTAGGATCACCGTCACTTTCATGTTCAATAGTTTTTTTCAGTTATTATTATCATCATTATTATTTGCGAATTTTTCACTGCAGCGTTAGCTGATGGTCTTTCACGAGAACCTGGGTGACAACAAGTCTTCTCACGTCTCCAGGACTCTTCTCACTATTCTGACCAACCAAAACATTGGTTTAGTTTGGATGGTCTTGGCTGTTTCTCCGATTTCCAACTCATCTAGGCCTCGTACAAAGCATTTTTGGATTGTTCCAAGCGCACAAATTACAATTGGGATCACTGTCACTTTCATGTTCTTTAGTCTTTTTAGTTCTCTGGCAAGATCTAAGTATTGCCTCTCTTTTTATTTTCTTTGATTTTCCCTCAGTGATCGACTGAGACAGTCAAATATACCAATGCCAGGTTCTCTTCTTTAGTTGTCATTAGGTCTAGTTGACTGGCCGGGATTAGGTGATCTGTTTGTTATCTCAAAATCATAGAGAATCTTGTGCGTCTTTTTATCATATACCACTTGGTAGTATGACAAAATTTCAATTTCTTGCACAATTCCCTATGGATGACCTCCCTATCCAGTCGTATCTAATCTTGTACACTTTCTGTACAGGTCAACTGAATTCACTTAGTATGTGATGAATCGTTTCGTCTCTATCAACACATAACCAACATTAACTATTTTGTTGCGTCTTATCTATTTTCACATTAACATAGTTGGTCTTTACGGCTTCATTTTGTGCAACTATTAGAAGAGATTTAGTTTCTCTCTTAAGGTACCCCTTTTCTTAGCCATGTCCCTAGGTCTTCTTGTGTGAGATTTCATCAGTTTCTCGCTTGGAGTACCTATACAGTTATTTTGTTGTTATTATTATTATGGGAGAGTTTTTCACACCAGCGTTAGCCGGTGGTTTTCCACTGGATTCTGATTGACAGCAACTCTTCTAAAGTCTCTTGCCTCTTCTTAGTATTCTGGCCGATCTCAACAATGTTTTTCTCTCTTGCAGTCAGTTCCACTCTCCAGCTTTCCATGGTTATCTCGTTAAATTTATGACTTTACCGTACACTTGAAGACAGTCTATTATCCAGCTTTTCAGGACAATATCGTATGCCTTTTTCTTTTCAATCCATGCAATAGTTAGATTCTTCCGTCTCGTTAAGCTCTCCTTGAGAATTTATTGATCAATATTTTGTAGCTCTCCTGTTCCTCGGGTTCCATTGCGGAATCATTTCTTTACCTCCAGGAACAGTTTGCGGCTTCTTAGCAAATAGCAAATCTCCTCCCTTGTTTGTGCCGTTAGCATTTTCCATAGGTTCTCTTTTTTCGTTGACTATCACTTGCTCTGGTTGTCTGGCTCAGATTATGCTGCTATTATTATTATTATTATTATTATTATTATTATTATTATTTTACTCCTTGAGATTTTTTCACATCAGCGTTAGCTAGTGGTCTTTTTCTAGAGTTTAAGTGACCATAAGTTTCCTCAAATCCCCAGGACTCTTTTCTGTATCCTGGCTGATCTTAATAATGCTGTAGTTGGGATATCTCTTCTCGTCCTCTTATTTCCAAGTCCTTTCGTCTCTCTACCAATCCTTTGGTGACTATATCGATCGCACCAATTAGAACTGTTATCACCGTCGCTTTCATGTTCAATATATTTTTTTAGTTCTCAAGCTAGGTCCGAGTATTTAGTGCACTTCTCGCTTACTCTCATTTTTAACGTATGGTCAGCTGGAACTGCTAAGTCCGCTATTCGGCTGGTTTTCTTTTTTTTTTTTTTCTTTTTTTTTTTTTTTTTTTGGTTGTCTGGCTGAGATTAGATGATCAGTTTTTTGTCACAAAAAACAAAAAGAAAATTGTGTGTCTCATATTTTCGAACGGATCACTGGGTTGTGCATATACCATTTGAACTTATGGTCTAATTTAAACTTCTTGCACGATTCCAAGTGCATTACCATTCCCGACCGGTTTTGTCTCGTCTTATTTTCTTTTGCACTAATTTACTGAATTCGCTTATTACGTTACATTACCAGACAATCCACATCTCTTTTCTTTTGTTTTGTCTATTTTTGCTTTGATATAGTTAGTCATTATGGCGTTGTTTTGAGCTGCTATAAGAAGTGTTCCAGTTTTTTTCTTAAAGTTCCCCTTTCTTAGTTATGTCCAAGTTTTCTTCTTTGAGATTCCACTTGTTTGTTACTGGAAATATCCATGCAGTTGTTTTTCATTCCATTTTAAAAATCTTATGTTTTTTCTTGATACTTGTGTTATCTGTATTGTTTCTGGTAGCTGTAATTAGCCTTCCTCCGTGCTTTTTTTTATCTAGTCTTCTAATCATTGTATCAATGCATCGACGCTATCTTAAAATCTGGCAAGTCCTCTTCCTCTTTCTTTTCTTGACACACACAATCTGTCTACGTCAGTAAGGTCTTGAACATCGTCATGAGATTTCTTGTTTTCTTGTCCATTTGTTGAAGTTCTCTCGTCCTTTTTTAAGAATGGTCCCGAGTATTTCACGGCGGTGGGAGGGAGAGCACAGCCCAGGTGTTTATCACTTTGACAAGATATCTACGGAGTAGTTTGGTTTCAAGCAGTTTTCTCGTTCTCCTGAGGTACTTTTATAGATTTTTCTTTGATCTGGTATTATTTCATTCTTTAACTCTTTTGACAGTTTTTCACACCACCATTAGTTTGAGTGACAGCAAATCCCCTCAAATCTCTTGAACTCTTCTCAGCATGCTGGCTGATCTTAATAATGATATTGTTTTGATGGTCTCAACTTGTCCTCTTATTTCTAACTCCCCCAGTGCCTAGTATTTGTCGCTGCCTCCCACCAGACACGACTTGACACAAGGTCAAAAGCCCGAAGGTCAATTAAAGCGGGGATAAAGGGGAGGGGAGGTCGGGAACGAGCCGTGACTCGAACCCTGCTTGTCTGTGCTGCTCATCGGCTCACTTAGTGCAATGTGAGCCTGATGAGGCAAGCAGTTTCACGAACCCAAATGTGGGTCCGGGCACGTATGCCAGTTTGCGGCTTAAACTAGACGCATGGTCTAGTGCCGTCCCAGGGGGACAAAGGAGACAAAAATGCAGCTCGCCCACACCAATCCTTTGGTGACTGTACCGAGCACACGAATTACAATTGGTATCACCGTCGTTTTATATCTTTTTATTATCATTTTTTCACTTTTTGCAGATCATTCACACCAGTTTTAACTAGAGTTCTTTTATGGGTCTCTAAGTTACTGAGAGTCTCCTCCTAGACTCTCAAAGAGTCTTCTCAATATTCTTGCCTGTCTCAACGGTACTGCCATCTGTATAGCCTCGTTCCTCTGATTTCCATTTTTTTTTCTTGCCCTTTGGGTACCGTTTCATTAGCACCACCTACAACTGGTATCACTAACCCCTTCATGTTTCACTTCTCATTCGGCTCTCGAGCAAGATCCAAGTATTTATCATTCTATCCGCTTTCTTTCATTATCACTCTGTAGTCTTCTGGAACAACAAAATCCCCTAGATGAACAATTCTTTTTTCCATTTAAACATTAGGTTTGGTCTTCTGGACGGGATAAACCCAGTAACCATAAAAAATAAACAAAATAGTTTTAAGGAACTCTAATAGAAATTTAAAATAAAAAAGAAATAGATGAATACATGAAATAAATATCTACACTTGATGAAATGTGTAAGGGTGTGAAAGCGAAAACTAGAAAAGCAATTTTTTTTTTTAAATATAAGGTAACGTCAATTGATAAGACCCTGATATGAAAAGAAAAGCAGAAGCAAAAATATCCGACGATAAGCCCAGCGTATCCGAAGATATGAAAAACAACAAAATTTGATTAATCACTTTAAAATATTTCAAGACGACCCAAAGAAATTCTATCGAGAAATAAGAAAGGAAACAAAAAGTTTAAAGGGAAACGCCAAGATTGAAGAATTGAAATCATTTCAAAGTAAGATATAGATGCATACGAAATCATCAAAGAAAAAACAAGGTGGATTAAGGATATAAAAGAAAGACATCATTAATAGACCACAAATATACAAACAGAAGTGGTTATAAATACTCTTAAACACACAAATGAACAGAAGTCACGTAGAATTGGTATAATTACAAGTTTCTGGCTTCACCTCCTATTTTCACATATCGACCATCAACCAATAAGGAAACTTACTTCAGACATCATTAATAAACAAGAAAAATACCTGATTACCTAAAAGAAGTTCTAACCTATCTACTACTAAAAAAAAAAACACAAAAAACACAGCAATGCAAAAAAAAAACAAAAAGAAAATGAAAAATTTCCGATCAACCATATGCCTTCCCACAACATTTGAAATCGATTCTAAACAAAAGACTAGAGAAACTTATAGAATGTGAAAACACCTTTTCTGTCAAAAAAAAAAAAGGAATACAAAAAAGAATCATATGGGTGCAAAGATCAGCTCCTCATAAACAAGATGATCATGAAGAATGTTCAATCTAAAAAGAAAAATGTCTCCATTGACTACAAAAATTATGTCACCATGTATTAAAAAAACTGCAACTGGTTGCTAACCTTGAAGTGATCACGATACATCGGGCTTGAAGAGCAAAATGGTGCTCAGAAATAAAATTAAAAAAATAGCAGGCTTATGGGTTCAAAAAGTTATAAGTCAATTCATATTTTAAGCATTCTATTTATGTATTAAATCATTTTTGGCTAGAAATATTAGCCCAGTCTGCTAAGACCGTAGAATAGGCTGACTGTATCTCAGAAGAGGAGTAAGACCCCTCGATCACCAACAAGTTTTCTGGATATAACACTAAACCATCTGATATTGAGGGTCCAGTTCTGGAGCTTACGTGGAATGTGGAGTACTCTCTTATGGTCATTACTCCTAGCCCACTGAACACGAGTGGTAGTACCTGTTATGACCCCCTCTATTGATCAAACGTTTTTTTATAGTCTACTATACTTAAAACCATTTCACTACATGCATATAAATGATTAATGTTAAATTAATTAGTATTAAATAGCAATCCTTAAAATCATTTATTTGCAAACGATAAAAGGTGACATACTAACCTTGAAAAAGGCATGTTAAAATTAATAACTAACAATGTAATTTTCGAAGGAGGCTCTCATTTCTTTTTTGTATAACTCTAATATCTATCTCCAGAGAACTTAAAAACACACACTGTGGATATAAAACTACAACTAGAAAATAAACCAATAATTCTATAAAGACGATATAAAGTTATATGCAAAAAGGTCTTCTAAGTACTGGGAAATATTTTATGACAAACTAGAAATGTAATTTTGTCAGGATAAATGTGTGAAAGTCACATTTTAGAAATGCTCACAAGTAAAGTCTGAAAATATCATTCCAATTATTCCCACGGAAATTGCAGAATTTGAACACCATAAAACCTTTAAATATTTAGGAATTAATGAAGCGAATGATATCAATCAGACCAAGAGTTTATATTAAGAATAGAATTAAATCCAATAAATAAAAGTATAGCTATTAACACACTGGCCATACCGGTAAAGACAAATAGTTTTAATTTAATAAACTGGAAGGTACTAGAAGAATAAAATGGAAACTAAGGTTAGGAAACTAATAACCTGCCGCAAAATGCATCAACCAAGAAGAAATATAGAACATCTTTACGTCTAGAGAGAAAATGATGGAAGAGGATTAAACAAATTTGAATTTACCAATAAGATAATCACAATATGATTTATTAAATACTCAAATACTTTAACAAATTGGATGCTACAGTTAGTAAACACATACGAAACGTAAAAGAATAAATATCCAATCCTTAAAGAAAGTAATAAATTTGCTAAACAACTCAACTTCACACCGAAAGAAATAGGCATGAAATATAAAGTAACAGATGACGGAAAAGGACATAAAGGAAGAAGTAAAAACGCCAAGAGGAAATACATTAAAACGTCTCAGAACAAAAACACCTCCGATTCGATTCGCACAAAGAAGTAGAAATGCTGATAAAGTTTTAGTAAAAACTTATCAATGGATAAAAATGCTGGACTTAAAGTGAAGAGAGAGGTGTAAGAAATAGCAAAACAGGACTGGAGGCAGCAAAAACAGGGCGTCTCACGTTAGGTATTGGGTAAAGATCAAGTTAAGGATTGTAAGAAACGGAAAATAAAAATGAATATAACTAAATAAACCTTATTAAGGAATAAATACCCGGGCTGTTCTGGAGATGGAGATATAAACTCCTATGGAATTTAGATCACCTAATCTCGGTCAGACGACCAGACCTCATAATAATTCACAAAAAATGAGAATTTGCTAAATTGTGGATTTTTCTGTCCTGCTGATAGCAGCGTAAAATTGAAAGAAAGTGAAAAGAAGGATAAGTAACTCGACCTTGTTTGGGAATTTAAATAACTGAAATATGAAAGTGGCGGTTATAGCAATTATAATAGGTGCTCTTAGGGCAGTCAGCAAAGGATTGATACAGGGACTGGAATAGTTGGAAATAAGAGGAAGAGTTAAAAAAACATCCAAACTACTAGATTAATGAGATCAACCGGAATACTGAGAAGAGTCCTCGAGATTTGAGGAGACTTGCTGTCACTCAAACTTCAGTGAAAGAACATCAGAAGGATAAGTACCTCGACTTTGCTAGATAATTGAAAAACCTGTGGAACATGAAAATAACGATTGTGCCAATTGTGATTGATGCGTTAGGCACAATAACTAAAGGATTATTAAAAGGCCTGAAGGACTTGGAAGTTGGCAGATGGGTAGAGACTATCCAAACGACAGCATTGCTAAGAACGGCCAGAATCCTGAGACGAGTCCTGGAGACTTGAGGAGACTTGCTGTCACTCAAACTCCAGTGAAAAACCATCAGCTAACACTGATGTGAAAAACCCTAAATAATAATTTAAATAATAATTATAGGAATAATAAGTGATGTCATAGGTCGAGAAATGAATAATACTTACCTTTGACACATGTTTCATTTTCATGCCTGGTCTAAAAATCGAGGCGGGGGTCCTCGTGGTGTAATGGTTAAACCGATGGACTGCGTAGTACGCGAGTTCGTACTCCAGTCGCGCTATTACGTTCACTTTCGGGCAAATACCCTTGGGAAAGGTATGAACCCTCTTATCCTCCCAGCTATGGGTTAAATAGTACCAATACTGTTCTTCTATGAGAATGGTTTTGGCATTAAATAACCTAAAAAGAGTTGATATGCCATTAAACAAAGAAACCAAACCAAGCCTAAAAATCGATTTATATTATTGTGAATTTGATTTATCTATCAATACTTATAATTTTGCGCGGTAAATTCATTCCGTTTGCATTGATAATAACCACTGGGCACAAACTTTTCTGGTTGGATAGAAGACTTTATACATCAATTAACTCTCATGTTATCATGCGATGCATAGATATCATCACTCTGTGAAATATGACAGTTAATTGACAAAAAAACAAACTCTCATATATCTACATATTTTCATAAAGTGACAAAATTTATGCACCACCAGTCAACACCATGTTATTTAAAAATGGCGGCGTCTATGAAGCAAAGTAATGAATATATTCTGAGGAACTATAAGATATGTCTGTAAGTCAAGGGTATTATTCCAACAGACAGTCAAAGATTTCGATGAGGACTGGGAATGTACAACATTTCTTGTTGCAATTCAAGTAATATATTGCAAGGCATTTCATTCTTTAGACTCTTTGATTTCATACAGTGATTCATATCGTAATTCAAGAGCATGTGTAGATGTTAATGAAGACAGCAAAATCATTGGCTACCCGGTAACTGCTGAGAAGATATCAACTGATATGACGTCACAAATTAATTGAATCAAGTCATAGTGCGGACTCTTTTTGATTTGCGCCGATTTTAAATACAGACGAAAGAAAGCTCAAAGTTGATTAGAAATACCGATTTTAAATACAGACGAAAGAAAGCTCAAAGTTGATTAGAAATACCGATTTTAAATACAGACGAAAGAAATCTCAAAGTTGATTAGAAATACCGATTTTATATACAGACGAAAGAAAGCTCAAAGTTGATTAGAAATACCGATTTTAAATACAGACGAAAGAAATCTCAAAGTTGATTAGAAATACCGATTTTAAATACAGACGAAAGAAATCTCAAAGTTGATTAGAAATACCGATTTTAAATACAGACGAAAGAAATCTCAAAGTTGATTAGAAATACCGAGACTAAGAAATCTCCCATGTTCACCAGGTCAATTCTCAGTGTTTTATGTGTTTCCAGTCTGCTATTCTTAGGACACTTTGAATCTGATGGTGAGTCACCAGTCCCGAAGCTTTGCTGAATCTTGAGTACCACTTCAAAGCTTTTACTCCCAGGTTCACTCTGATCCGGAGTGGTATTGCCTGGTAAGGTCCCCTCTCTGGGTCCAATAGAACAATAAAAAAGGACAAACCCTTGAGAAAAAGCCAAAAGTGTGACAACCTGTGAGGACAGATATAGATGCCTTCATGTACTTCTGCAGGTTACTACGACCACTAAGATGTTGATCTCGTCTTCGAACATCTTTGCCTCGTAAGCACCTTCTTAGAGTCGGAGAAAGACGCTCAAGAAACTGCGACAAATATGCGCATCGTAAAAGAAACCTAGCCTGCTTCCTT
The DNA here is from genome assembly GCA_963585895.1 of Sepioteuthis lessoniana. Taxonomy (NCBI): domain Eukaryota; kingdom Metazoa; phylum Mollusca; class Cephalopoda; order Myopsida; family Loliginidae; genus Sepioteuthis; species Sepioteuthis lessoniana. The sequence goes on along the minus strand of OY757928.1, from coordinate 35,162,804 downwards.
TGCAAAACATGTATTTCAAAAAAGAAAAATACTCAGACTGGCAGGACGTCTCTCTGGATAAAAAGGATTCACAAACGTGCAACCTGAACTTAACAACATAGAATATTCAAGAACCATTTTACTAGATTACTCAGTGTTGATTTCAGGGCTCCCGAGATGGTTGGGGTTAAATGTCACCTATATGTTCCATAACTCATTGATTTCTCTGGCCTATAAACTAAAACTACAAAAGTTAATCTGCTGTTATTTCGTTTTTAATACCAAAAATCGCGCAAAAAATAAATGTATGATAATCTCTAGAACTTAACCGATACAAAATATAAAAAATAAAGAAATATTGAATATATATATATTATGAATTTAGAAATAAGCAACACACTTATCTATATATCTATCAATCTATCTTGCCCCTGGTAACTTTTATTTTGTGAAATAACATTTCTGATGAAGTAATCCTTCTGTTGAAATGTTGTATATTGACATCCAACCCGGCCAAACATGCCATTCCAAAGACGGCGGAAGTTGCATATTCCGTTGGCGTAGGCGAGCTTGGCTGATTATATGGGACAGGGGTAAAATCCCACGGTACAGTCACAAACTGATGCACCGGAAGAGGGTGATCTGTGAACTGCATGACACTTATTTCCGCTCGATGATGATCAAACATGCCATTCCAAAGACGGCGGAAGTGGCATTTTCCGTTGGCCATTTATGGGAAGAGATTGAGTGGATGTTGAACTATTATATAACTCAGTGCACAGGAAATTTAATCAGAGTTGGAGAAATGATGCTGTAGAGAAAACAGCACCCAGCAGAAGGGGACCTCGGGACCCCTGATTGAGCAGTTGGGGATCAGACGAGTTGGAGATAAGATGCGATAGAGAAAACCAGCACCCAGAGAGGCTGGAGCCCCAGGCCCCGGTTGAGCAGCCCAGGAGAAGGGGAAAGAAACGCGGTTATGGCTAATAGAGTGGGGGTCAATATGTTGCAGTTCTGTTCGGTCTTCAACACCCTCTCACACACAACCCTTTTAAATAAAGTGAGTGGTATATTTTTCTAAGAACTGTGTCGCTCGTCTTTATTGTGCCGTCGTTATGATTCTGCATGCATATGTAGATGTATATATATATATTACGTGTTTGTATAATTGGTCATGGCTATACAACAGAAACACGTCAATCTAATTTTTTCTATCGTTATCTTTCTTCTCTTAGTAGTCTGGTTTTAATCTAAGCATCACACACATACACACACACACACACACACACATTATTATTATTATTATTAACTTAATATTTATATCCTCCATTCCTGAATCATAACGATAAATGGCAAAATGCTGGACATTTTTAGAAACCTTTGTTCTTTAAACGAAATAAACTAAGGGTTCTTCAGAAAAGAAGTTTAAACAGTTCTGTCTTTCTTCTTTTCCTCAAACTCTGGCCATTTTTTTTTTTTGGCTTATTTTCTATAAAATCACAGGAAATATAAAACGCGCATAACGTATTTAACCTAAAGTATCCAGAAATTATCAAATGCATACGAACGTAAAATCTGTAAATACCAAATGAGAAATGGAAAAAATATTTCAAGAGAAAAAAGAAAAGAAATCATCAAGTTAATGTTCCACTTTTTCACACATCTATATGTTAACGTAATCCAACAAAAAACGGTTCATCTTAGCAAAATTATTGATAGCGTCTGGTAGTCCCAGCTTATATGGATGAAAAATATTGCTCTTTGCTGAACGTCTTTTCTTCTTATAATATATGAATGAAAAAATTACAACCAAAATAAGCGGAAAAAAATTAATGCATATAATCACCGCTGTCTTTAGAAAAGACTCGTGAAAGATCGTAAAAAATAGAAAGTAAAGCTGAACTGCATTATTATCATTATTATTATTATTATTATCTTGAGAGTTTTTCATATTAGCACTAGCTAATGGTTTCTCACTGGAGTTTGAGTGACAGCAAGTCTCCTCAAGTCTCCTAGACTCTGCTCGGTATTCTGGCCGATCTTAATAATGCTGTAGTTTGGACGGTCACCTCTCGTCCTTTTATTTCTAAGTCCTCCGGTCCCTGTACTAATTTTTAGTGACCGAGCCGAGCACACTAATTACAACTGTTATCACCATCACTTTCATGTTCCATACTTTTTTCAGTTGTCTAGCAAGGTCTAGGTATTTATATCTCTTTTCGCTTTCTCTCAGTTTTAGTCAGTGTTCAGCCGGAACGGCAAAGTCCACAATTTTGCAGGTTCTCTTTTTTTTACTATAATTAGGTCAATTCGTTGGGTTGATATTTGGTGAGATGTTTTACACAATTCCCTGTGGATCACCTTACCCATCCACTCGTATCTAATCTTATACTCATTCTGTGCTAATTTTCAGTATTCGTTTATTATGTGACAAATCGATTCGTGTCGACTCATTGATTGCCTTCTTTTTCACTATCTTATCATATAAACTTTTAAAACAAATTATTATTTATTATGCCACCACAGTTTCGCCTTTCTTTTCTGAAATTTAGTATTTAGGCATGTCAATCTATTTTCTAGCGTGAAATCTGTTAGATATTCCCCCATTTCTGTTTTGTTATATCTTTACTGACGCAATGATAAAGACGCAGGAAGACTTCTTTATGAATATATGTACCTCTCACTTTATTGCAAGGGTTCGAAAAGGGTTACGCAAGGTTGGCGTGTGAGAGGGAGCTGGAGATCGAACAGATCTGAAATGATTTGACCCCCTACTCTTATGGCCGTCAACGTTGTGTCTTTCTCGTTCTCCAGATGCTCAACCGGAGGCCCTGGGGTCCACTCTGCTGGGTGCTGGCTTTCTTTACTGCATCTTATCAGCAACTTCTCTGGTCCCCAAACTCCATCAGCGTTCCCGAGGGCCCCCTCGGCCGGGTGTGGCTTTCCCTACCACATCTCATCCTACTCCCACTCCAACTCTACTGGAACTGAACTTAAACTCTGTCTTGACTGAGTTTTATAATAGTTCAACGCTCACTCGATCGCCCACTCGATCTTTGGAATCGAATGTTGGATCGTCGTCAGGCGGAAATAACTGTCATGCAGTTCAGAGGTCACTCTCTTCCGGTGCGTCAGTCAATGAGTGTACCGTGGGAATTTTTTACCTCGTCTTTCATCTGCTAATTTCCACGCACGCGATTTCCTCTCATAACTGCCATTAGAATGTGTCACTTCCTTCCGGTTCATCACCTTGGAATGGCATTTTTGGCTGGGTCAAAGGCCGAAATACAACAGTTGTGTAAGCTGGTTTTGTTGTTTACGTTTTTACCTATTTAGGCATTCATGTCTCCACCTATGATGAGAACGTTGTGTTTTGGGATGCTAGGAACAAGGGAGGATAGTTCATTATAGAAGAGGATGGGGTCTGTTTTTTCACCAACATTGGTAGGGCTGTAGCAGGACATGACTGTTGCGCAGGGGTTGCCATTTAACGTAGCAACCATCATCCTCGGTTTTATTTTCTTGATGCTATTCAATGATTTTAGAGCCCGTTATCCTATAAGCATACCTATATCACCAATCACGGAGTTTTTCCATGTACATACCGAGAAAAACGTCTATCCATTGCCGGTATCGTGTTATTTTATATCTTTTATATGAAGATATCTGGTTTCTTGTATGGATATTACGTCTATGTTATGATTTATCGCAGAAGCTCTCCGCTCCGTTAGTTGGCCTATTCTATTGAAAGTTCTTACGTTGAATGTCGCTATTTTATCGTGTTTCCCATTTTAGTAATTTTTGTTTTAGTTTGATTTTTTTTCATAAATAAGAGAAAAAATAATAGTGCATTGAATTGCGAGGCATATTCTTCTTCTGGGCGTGTGTCTTCCGATCATCATATTGTCACGGCAAAGATACGACTGACCCTACGAAAGAATGCGGTCTGAACAACAACAACAGTACACTATGACTGATACCTGCCAAACAACAGGGATATTAGAGATAAATATACATTAACACTAAGAAACAAATTCAATGCACTTCAGGATATATCAGAAACACGTACTCCGAATGACGAATATGAGAATTTCGTCCATGCCCACTTAGAAGCGGCAGCAGAATGATTACCAACTAAACAAAGAGCTAAACCTAGATTCTCATAGGAGACATTGGTGGTTAGAAAAAAGCGTGCAGACGCGAAAAACGCTTCCCTACGCAATAGGAGGAACCCAATCAATATCAATACATAGAAACTTACAAAGACACAAAATGAATTAACTAACGCATACATAAAAGAACAAACAAAATACATACAAAATCAGATCAATTAGATTAAAAACTAGGCTGAAGATAGACAATCTATGATAGCATGCTGACGGTTAACGAGCTTAGTAGAAGGAAGAGTACTGTGAGAGCTAAACTGAAAGCTGCTAGGAAGGAAGAACGAATAAACCTGTGGAAACAACACTTCGAGAAATTGCTCGAAAACCTCCAAAAATTATTAATAATCAACTAGACATCAAACTAGGACAGTTTACACAAGAAGAACTCGACACAATACAGAGAAAAATTAAAATAGGAAAGCAGCAGGGCTTGATAAAATACCCCCAGAAGCATGTAAGACCAGCGAATTCAACGACATACTGTTCCGACACTGCAATGCTGTATATAACCCAAACACAATAGACAGGTTGACAAAGGGATGCATCCTCCCTTTCCCTAAGAAGGGAGACCTCGGAATAATTAAGAACTACCGAGGTATAACCCTTATGTCTAGAGCGGCCAAGATCTACAATGCTCTACAACGCAATCGCATACAACCCAAAATTTAGAAAATACTTTGGAAGAATCAAAATGGTTTTCGGATTGGTTTGGTTTGGTATGGTTTGGTTTTACGGCATATCAACCTTTGTAGGTTATTTAACACCAAATCCATTTTTATGTAAATAATCAGTTCTATTTAAAAGTATTCAGTTTAGCATGAGTACACAGTTTAATTGTCAAAAACATTTCTATTTCAAACTATGCAGTTATATATAACAATTCAGTTTTGGGTAAGTACAGTTTCAGGGTCAAAAATAGTTCAATTTAAAACAATTCAGTTTAGCAAAAGCACGCAGTTTAAATGTAAGTACAGTTTAATGGTAAAAAAAAACATTTTTATTTCGAGCTATTCAGTTTAGTCAAGCAATTCTACTTCAGCTTATTCAGTTTTGTAAAAGTATTGATTTTGTTTACACAGAGTTATATATCAGAAGAGTTCTATGTTAAACAATTTAGTTTAGAGTAAATACAGTTTCAATGTTAAAAAACAGTTGCAGTTATATGTAACAATTCAGTTAAGTGTAAATACAGTTTTAATGTCGAAAAAACAGTTCTATTTCAAACAATTCTGTTAAGCACAAGCACGCAGTTCAAATGTAAGTACGGTTTAATTGTGAAAAACATTTCTATTTCAAGCTATTCAGTTTACTCAAACAATTCAGTTTAGCATAGATATGCGGTTAGTTCTATTTAACCCATAGATAGGGCCCTATCAGGTGCTACCACTCCGAGCCAGAGTGGACCTGGGAGCAATGGCAATGAAGGGGTACTCCGGATTCCCCAAAGCTCCAGCATTGCTGAAACCTCACCATTAGATTGTTTAGTGTCATATCTAGGACACTCGTTAGTGGGGATCAGTGTATTCTACCGCCCCAGCCGACTAGGCAATGGTTTCCGGAGAAATCAATCAACGATATCACAAAGTCTGACCACCCATCGATCTCTAGAAGCGTACATGCAGAAAACCTTGAGGCTTTCTTTCTTTCTTTGGTTTTAATGGCATATCAACATTCGTGGGTTATTTAATGCCGAAGTCATCCTTTTAGAAGAACAGCAGTGATGCTATTTAGCCCATAGCTTGGAGGATAATGGTGTTCATACCTTTCCGAGGGGTATTTATCTGAAAGTGAACGTAATAGCACGACTGGAGTTCGAACTCGCTTACTACAATTTTGCAGTCTAGCGCTTTAACCATTACACCACAAGGACACCCCCAAAACCTTGTAGCAAAAATATTATTCGCCGACTTCCCAAAGGCATTCAATTCTATACACAGAGAGAAGATGGAGATAATTATTCTCGCCTACGGACTCTCCAAAGAAAATGTTGCGGCCGTAATGATACTGTATAAAAACACGAAAGTAAAAGTCCACTCACCAGATGGAGACATTTCGACATTTTAACAGGTGTGCTACAAGGAGACACGTTAGCCCCATACCTGTTTATAACGCTTCTAGCAAATAAACTAGCCCAATCCGAACCCCTGCTACATAGACTGGAACGAGCAACTGGTGGCATAAGCTTTCATGTCAACGCAGACAAGAAAGAATACATGTGCTTTAATCAAAGAGGTGACATCTCCACACTAAAGTGTGGGACTTTGAAATTAGTGGAGAGGTCTCCCTACTTCAGAAGCAGCGTATCATCAACCGAGAATGACAGCTATTCGTAGGCTATCGGTTATATTGAAATCAGACCTGACCAATAAAATAAACCGCAGTTTTTTTTCTAACTAGCAGTCGTGTCGATACTATCAAATGGATGTACCACATGGACGCTAACTAAACTTATGGAGAAAAAGCTTGACAGCAATAACACAAGAATGTTGTAAGCTGTATTGAACATATCCTAAAGGTAACACCCCACAAAACAGTACCTAATGGCCACCTACCTCCCATCACAAAAACTATCCAAGTTAGATGAACCAGACATGTGTGACACTGCTGGAGAAGTAAGGACGAGCTCATAAACAACATAGTCCCGTGGACTCCTTCTCATGGACGGGCAAATGTAGGACCAGCTAAAACCTATATACAACAGCTCTGTGCCGATACAGGTTGTAACCCGGCAGACCTCCCGGGAGCGATGGACGATAGAGATAGGTGGTGAGATAGGGTCAAGGACATCAGTGCTAGTAGCGCGACGTGATGATAATGATAATCATTATACCCCCCCACCAGGCATCTCCGAAATTTACTGTCTTTTCACATCAATCTTTAAAGATTGTTTTTTGTTTTTTTTTACAATTTTTTTCTTCTGAATTCATCTGATTTAATCTTTAAAAATGACACTTTTCGAGTTTTTGATCTGATTAGTTAGTTTTTTTGTTCTAATATATATATATATATATATATATATATATATATAGGTTACTAAATTTAGTTTTTGAAACTTATCTTAACAGTAAATTTCCTGTTTGAGAAAAATATTGAAAAAAGTATCTACGATGGTTAAGCATTCTAATAATTGTTTTGAATGTTTTAATTAATTCACCTGTCATTCTCCTTTCTTGTAAAGTAGTTAATTCTAACTAATTAATTACTAGTCATTCCCAATTAGTTAATTGATTCCAAATGCCGAGATGCAACTCGGTTTTTGACGTAAACCGGGCGTTATTTATTAAAAATTCATTAAATTACGAACAAACACAGTAAAAGTAGCGTAGATAACTCGCAAAATAATATAACTCCCGCTAAGAATTAATGAATATAAAAATATATTTTACTGAATAAAGTAAGTAAAGTTGGCGACCACAGTTGAGGGTGACCAGAAGGCTCCCTTTTCAATAGCTACTACACCGAGGTGTAGGGGAGGGCGCTAGACCTTTTCCCTGGATTGCTCCACTTTAACCTCGATACGTACCTTATATTGCAGAGTGTTAAGCAAGGAGATATCAAGTACCATTTTTAAAGTTTTTGGTATGACGCGCCTTGGGATTGAACCCAGGTCTCCCGGATCATAGGCGAACACTCTACCCACTGGGTCAAATTTTTTATGTAAATATTTTTATGCATTGTGTTATGTAATTACGGAATGATATTTTTATATTAATCATTTTTCGTTAATTATATTTTATCATTCGGTTTGTTTGGGCTTTGAACTATTCGGCTTAGTGCAGGCTCACACACATTGAGTACAGTTCACGCTCGTGCGCCGAAGATATGACGATCACAAATTTCATAATAAAAGCCACAGATAGTAAAATGGGACTGGGGTGTGAACGACATCATGCCCGGAAACGAGGGGCTGAGTATTTGGTGATCTTGAAAAAGAGTTAGTTGAGATTTTACTCTGGGCCGGGCCAGTCCAACTGGTGAGGGGGTTGGTTGACTGTGGGCGATGTAGGAACAGTCAGCATAGTAAAAATTGTATCTCTGTCTCCTCGTGTCCAAAAAACTGAAGTCAAGATGTAAATAAACGTTTCGTACCTGAACAACGGAGAGTCGTCAGTGTTTCGTATTTCCCTGCATCTGTATATTTGTATAGTTGTATATACAACACATTGTATATATATATATATATATATAAGTAAAGTAAAGTTAGCGACCATAGTCGAGGGTGACCCGAAGGCTCCCTTTTCGATAGCTACTACACCGAGGTGTAGGGGAGGGCGCTACTCCATTCCCTGGATTGCTCCACTTTACCCTTGAACCGTACCTTATAATGCTGAGTGTTAAGCAAGGTGGTATCAAGTTCCATTTTTAAAGTCTTTGGTATGACTCGACCTGGGATTGAACCCAGGTCTCCCGGGCCATTGGCGAACACTATGAGTTCAATTTTATTTTAAATTCTTTTGAGTCTCTTTAATCTTCTATTATTGGTTTTTATGTATTTTTTTTAATTCATTTTGAATTTTACGTTAAGAAAATTTATTTCACGTTTTTTTGTTATGACGTTACAAGGTGACGTAACATCAAACGTAATGACGTTAGCTGAATGGATATTTAGCTTAGAAAAGCGGTGTAAAGGTTAGTTTGGCTGAAATGAAGCAGTGCGTTACTGTAATTCATTTCTCAACTATCTCACTAATATTTCAATGGTAATGTGCAAAGGAAAATCTCTCAACACTCTGCCGTCTTTTCTGTATTATATAAAAATCGTACCTCTATAATATATATTATGTAAATATGTCGTTAATTAATTTTCTTTACAGAATGAAAAATATAGATAATATAAACACATTGTAAATTACGTTACCTTAGAAATTCATTGCTAATGATTTTATAAAAGAAATGCATTTCCCATGTTACTAAAGAAATTATTGTGTGACGCATGTTTAGGGAAAAAATGCTGCGGTGAATGAAAAATAATTGGTTGCAAATTCACGAAATTGCAAATGATTTTATTAAAGAAAGGCATCACTAATGATTCTAATATAAATATCTATTGGTAATGATTTTGCTTCTGAAATGGATTATTAATGATTCTATTATAGAAATCAATTGCTAATGATTTCAGTATAGAAACTAATTGCTAATAATTCTTCAATAAAAAGGGGCTGTTGATGATTTTACCATCAACATTCATTGCAAACAATTTTGCTATAGAAATTCGATGTTAATATTACTGCAGAAATTCAGTGTATTTTTCTTTTTTTTTTGCTATAGAAATTCGTTACTCATGATCATACTACAGAAATGCATTGGTAATGATTCTGCAACAGGAATTCTTATATGACATTATAAGCATTACATTTGCGGAAAAAAATAAGCCGGTCCGAATGAAAAATAATTGACCGCAAATTCTCGAAGTATTTGATGGATGAATTTTATCTGCCAACTTCGATTCAGCGTAATGACGCTCGAATCCAATGAGGCGGCGAAAGTCTGGCACATTTTAACTTGACCCACTGGCAACTGAGTAATTAACGAGATCGAAACGGACGGGGGGAAACTGGCGGGAAAGTGTTGGTAGTGAGCCTCTTCTAAAATTGGTCTTGACAAGAGAGTTCACCCAGCCTGAAACAAGTAAAAGAAAACTGTCTTGGGCTTGCAGAATTACAGTAATAACATTAAAAATAAACAGCGTTTTCTATGTACAAGAAAAAAAGATTGATATTCCCCGCCCCATTAAGTAATTGTTCATGACCCCGTGAAAGATGTCTGCAATGACGATCACCCTGTTCCGAGACTGAGGCTGTCTGAGAAATATATACTGGTTTCGCTTGTTTTCTTTGGTTAATTGCATATCAACTCTCATTGGTTATTTAATACCAAAGCCATTCTTGTTGAAGGACAGTAGTTGTTGTATTCTATTTACCAACCCCTCCGCTCGGGCAGGATATGACACAAAGTCAATTTTTAAGCAGAGTATAACAGGTTTGAATTCAGAGTTTTCCTTCTCCTAGACTAGTTGCCTTACCAAGGCTTAAGAACCTAGTCTGTCCTACTATTTATCCATAGCTGGAGGGAGAATAATTGGATTCATAGCTTTCCCAAGAGTATTAGTGCTATGTGAAATGCAATCAGTCTCCTCCAGGATTTGAACTTGTGACGCCGTGTCCATTACTCCATGGGCACCTCCTAACCCATAATTCGAGGATCAAGGGGACATATATTTCCCTGTCATAAGCCAAGAATTGAACACAATAATACGACGAGAGTTTAAATTCGCTTACTAAGAGATGCAAGAAGATACATAGAACCAAGATTAGGATGCTTTAAACCAATCAATTAAAGATCTGGTTTTACGGTTCACAGAAGAAACCAGCCAAAAATTCTTGTCGCCTATAAATACGAGAGTATTCTTAAAATAAATTCTTTTTTCTCCTTGAGAAGCTAACTAGGGACTTATCTCGTTTCGACCGAAATCTGTGACTTATTAATCTTGGCTTAGAAGAATCTAAGCAATATGTAGTAGAGTGGTTTAACTGGCAAAACTCAGCAGGCTGCTAGTGCTGTCAGTGAGGCTTCGAATAAGCTTACTGTATTTCCCAGCAGAAGGGTAAGACCCTCCGAAAAAAAGTGGTGTCTTTAGTATAACTCTAAACTAAATCTGATGTTGAGACTCTTGCTCTAGAGATCCGGGAAGTATAGAGTAACTTTTCATTTCTATTACTCCCTGGTCCACTCTGTCCCGGAGTGGCAGCACTTGTTAGGCTCCCATCAATTGATCAAATATATGTTAGAAAATTATTCGTATCTAATAAGTCCGTGTGCAAAAAACTCAAAAGAAACAACGAAACAAACAATATAAATATGAACGTAAAATGATTTCGATTCACTAACCTTAAGGCATAAAATAACCCTTGACAAATTGACATCCTTTAATGCCAATTATTCCTTATCACATGATAAGGAATAATTGGATTTATACCTGGCTGTAACGAAAAATTGCCTCACTAATAAAGTGCTACTTTAAAGGTGGTACGTTTACCAACGCTAGTGGGAGAAATATTCATGGTGAAGAGGCTTCAACATCAAATAACTCATGAAAGTTGATATGCCATTAAAAATGTATAGACCAATGATCTCCTCCAAATAACAATTAACGGAGAACGGTATAAATCATTCAATAAAACAACGATCTACAAATTGATAAATCTTTATTTCTTTAAACTGAGTCAAAAGTTTGAAAATGAGAAATGACAAAATATATTCTTGAAAGCAAATATAATATCAATAAGAGAGTAAATAATTTAAAAGAGAAAGTATAGATCCATGCATGAAATATAACAGTGTGCGTAACTATGTAGTGAGAAAATAAAAAAATATATTGAGCGTAAAATGTTTATGTGGCTCCTGATATTTTCATTAGCAATCTTAGGTTGTAGTTGCAGTATTGATAAATCTATACTAACATATTCGTTTAATTTAAGATAGTTAAGCGATGTTGATATCAAATCCATTCTTGAAAGAAAAAAATGTTCAGTTTTCATTAAAAAGGAATAAACAAAAAGGTTGAGTAGATACAGAACAATTCCATTCCTACAGATTTTTTTTTTAAATTATTTCCTTTTTATAATATTGAGGTTGGCTTAAAATTAGGGTTTCAAAAGTTGTCGAATTATCTATGAATCTAATGGGTTAAAAAATGTATTTGTGAAAATCTCAGAGGGGAAAAGATTTCTTACATTATTTTGGTTTTTGTTCATTCTAATTTTTTGCAGCGAGTCAAATACTGTCGTCTGCAAAGAAGCTAAAAAAAATGTAAATACGCTATATTCAAAAATACAGATCAGCCTGACCGGCTTGGGTAGTTAAATACACAAACTGCTTCTCTGCAGAGGGTTAAGACCTCACCTCCGATTAGTCCGCTGGATATAACATTAAACGACCTGATGATGACGCTCCTGTAATACTGGAGTTTTGGGGATTACGTATTATCCTTTTATTGCCATCGTTCGCAAATCCACTCTGATCTGGGTTGTAGTACCTGAAAGAGTCCTATTTATCGGTCAAGTAGAACCTTTTGACATTTAAACTGAGTACAAAAAATGACTGATGCTATACTGAATTACTTGGAATATGACTGTTAGATCATTTAACTGTGTAAACAAATGACTGATGTTAAATTGAATTGTTGGTGATACATAGTAATACTTAGAACTATTTAACTTTGTTGAATTACGGCTACAAATAATATAATCATCATCATCCTATCGTGCCACTATCACAGATTTCACTAACCCTCTCTTACCACCCGTCTCTATCGTCCATCGCTCCCGAAAGGTCTTCCATGCTACATCTTGGATTAGTACAATGCTGTTTAGATAGGTTCTAACTGGTCGCCCAAACTTTGCTTGTCCGAGTGAAGGAGTCCACAGGAGTATGTTTCTTATGAGTTCGTCCTTAATTCTCCAGCAGTTTTCTGTTCGTCTAACCTGGATGGTTTTTGAGATGGGTTGTAGGTGGCCGTACAGTTGTAGTTTTGTGGGGTGTTGCCTTCAGGTTTTGTCCCAAATAGCCCGCAGCATTCTTGTGCAATTGCCGTCAAGCTTTTTCTCCATACACTTAGTCACCGTCCATGTGTTGCATCCATATAGTAGTATTAATACGACCGTTGCTTAGAAAAAACTGCGTTTTATTTTATCGAATACGTCTGACTTCTATTTGACCGATAGCCAATTGATAGTGGTCCATGAATTCGCTAGTTGCGTATTAATGTATTTTCCCGGAGATGAAACGTTGCTTCCTAGGAAGTTGAATTTGTCCATAAGTTTCAGAGACCTACCGTTTAGTGTGTAGATGTCACCTCTTTAATTAAGGCACACGAACTCTGTTTTGTCTGCATTTACATGGGGACCTATGCTGCCTGCTACTCGTTTCCGACTATACTGCAGGGATTCGGCCTGGGTGGTAAATAACTAATACATATATATATATATATATATAAGTTGGTTTTGGCATTAAATGACATACAATGGTTTATTTGCTATAAAACCAAACCAAACATTCAGTTACAAAAATTACTGCTTTTGGAGCATAATTTTTGCTCAGAAATTAACATTTTGTTTTAGCATGGAAATCAGTTGATTTCCCATACCTATGTAACTGTGCAACCTTGGCAGAGGCTTAAACTGCTACAGCGAAAAATGTTGGAAATAAGATTAGTCAATTCCTTTTGAAATATAGCTGCCTGTAATGGCGACGCACTGATATCCATTGTAACTTGGCTAGACCATAGTATACTCGGGAGGTTCTACAAACAATCAATTGCTAAGTACATTAGTGATTGAGCTAAGAAGACAGTCAAAACAAAGTCAGTAATGTTTATCGAGTGTTTCCTTGTTGTGAACATAAAATACGCTGACTATATCTCCAGCGGAGCGGTCAGAACCCCTGACCCCTAAAAAAAGTAGGGCTGTTCTGGAAAATTACATCTGATGGTAACACTTCAGTTTTGACATCTGGAGAGTGTAGATTAGCTCTTCATTGCCAATATTCCAAGATTCACTCGGACCTGAAATGGCTGTAAGTATTAGCGTACCATCTATGGATCAAATAGTAATTTTCAATTTTTACTTGAGATGATTATTAATATTAAATAGAATTATTAGTTTTAAATAACAATACTTGACACCATAATGAGTAGAGTGGTCCCCAATGGCCCGGGAGACCAGGGTTTAATCCCAGGTCGAGTCATACTAAAGACTCAAAAAATAGTACTTGATGCCACCTTGCTTAACACTCAGCATTATAAGGTAAGGATCAAGTGTTATATTCTCATATGCGTATCATAACGACACAATAATAACGACGCAGGAAGACTTCTTTAACAAAATATACCTCTCCTTTATTTGTAAGGGTTGGAAAACCTTACTCAAGGTTTTATGGTGAGAGGGAGTTGGAGACCGAACATAAACTGTAATATTTTGACCCCAACTCTTATGGTCGTCAACGTTGTGTCTTTCTCGTTCTCCTGATGCTCAACCGGAGGCCCAGAGGCCCACTCTGCTGAGTGATAGCTTTCTTTACTGCATCTTATCAGCATCTTCTCTGGACTCCAATTTAATCGGGGATCCCGAGCCCCTTCGGCCTGGTGTGGTTTTGCCTACCACAACTCGTCTATTACTCCGTCCGATCTCTACTGCAACTCTCTGACTTCTGTCTTGACTGAGTTATATAATAGTTCGACGTCCACTCAGTCGCCTATTCAATTTTTGGAATCGCCTGTTGGATCGTCATCAAGCGGAAATAACTGTCATGCAGTTCACAGGTCACTCTCTTCCGGTGCATCAGTCTATGAGTGTACCATGGGAAATTTTTACCGCGTCACATTTCATCAGCCAATTTCCGCTCACGCGATTTCATCTCATAACTGCCATTAGAATGTGTCACCTCCTTCCGGTGCATCACATTTGAATGGCATTTTTGCCCGGGTCGAAGGCCAAAATACAACACTAAGGTAAAGTTGAGCAATCCAGAGAATGCAGTAGGACCTTCCCCTACACCTCAGTGTGGTCGCTATTAAAAAGGGAGCATTCTGGTCACCCTCGACTCAAGTCGCCAACTTTACTTAACTTATAAATATAAATAGGTATACATGATACATATTATAACTAATTTTAAAATATCATATAAAATTATCAGTATTTAATAAGAATACTTGATGCCTTTTAATTGTAAATTATTTACTTTGAGAATAGTAACTTGAAGTTATTATAATTTTTTAAAGATTATTATTATCACTAACTTAAATCATATAGGAGGATCATTTAATAAGTTTCCAGACTTTTTTCGTATGGGCACTTTTATTGATAGTATACACATGAAACTCTAGTCCCCTTCGAAGTAATCTCCTCCGGCTACAATGCACTTGTTGTACCGTTCCAACAACATCTTGGAAGGTCCCATGGAAGTCCTCTTGTGTGAGCGTGTCAATGACCTTCGTCACAGCCTCTTTCATCTCCTCAATTGTCTCATAACGACAGCCTCTTAGCTTAAGGAATAACCAAAAGTCACAGGGAGCAAAGTTTGGACTATAGGAAGGGTGAGGAACTGTCTTGATGCCCATCTTGGTCAAATAGTCTGTGACAAGGATGAAGTTATGGACTGGTGTATTGTCCCGGTGGAAATGCCACTGACCCGATTTGAAGAGTGGTTGCCTCTTTCCTAGGAATCTCTTCCTGAACTCCCTTAAAACCTCAACATAGTCACCCTAACTATAACCCTTTGGCCAATCAACTCAGGTCTATTGACTTCCTTACTCCTCCCACACCTCTCATCATCCCTAACAAAATCCCTGCCTTCCTTGAATCTCTTATGCCACTCAAAAGCTGATGCTCGATGCATGCAAGATGTTCTAAAAGCAGTCTGAAGCATTCCATACGTTTCTGTGGTATTTTTTCCAAGTTTAAAACATAATTTTATTGCATATCGTTCTTCTAAAGTGTCCTCACGTCCAGATTGCATTTTTGAAATTCACCAACTGTGACAATCAGACTTTAGTAGGGTATTTTCCAATTCCTGCTGTAGCTGTTCATTTGAACGTTAAATCATAAAAATTGGTCAGTCATCTCATAAGATATATAACAATAATAACATACTGAATTTTCAAGTGTCTACGTCAATTTTAAACGCCTGAAAAAAATCTGGAAACCTATTGAAAGCACCACGTAACTGTGTGCAAATAGATGACTATTATCAAACAGAAATAATTACTTGTAATCTATAATTATTTGTATTTGAAAGTAATATTGAGACTATTGATCTCTGTACAAATTATTTGTATTAGATAGGAAATTTATTGGTTTGGTTTTATGGCACATCAACCATTGTTGGGTATTTAATGCTAAATCCGGTTTACACTTATATATTAGATATATATGATTTGTAAATATAATTCAATATCAGGTGCTACAACTCCGGGCCAGAGAGGACTTAGGGGCGATTGCAATGAGTGGGTACTCCGCATTCCCCAAAGATCCAGCATAACTTGAGCCTCACCATCAGAATTTTAGTGTCATGTCCAGGACACATTTTGGAGGGTTTTTTTTTACTCCTCTGCAGAGATACAGTCGGTGTATTCTACAGCCTCCCAGGTGACTGGGGTAAATTTATTGATATTAATACAAGTTACAAGTATCTATAATTGATTCCTGAGGATTATTATTAATTACTTGAACACATATAACTTTGTGCAAACAAATGAATATTATTGAATAGATGTAATTACTTGACACCATATAATTATTAGTATTTGGAGGTGCCCGTGGAGTAATGGTTATCGTCGTAGGAAATGGACACGGCGACCTGAGTTCAAATCCTGGACGAGACTGATTGCATTTCACATAGCACTAATACCCTTGGAAAAGGTATGAATCCAATTATTCTCCCTCAAGCTATGGGTAAATAGTAGGACAGACTAGGTTTTTTAGTCTTGGTAAGGCAACTAGTCTAGAAGGAAAACTCTGAATTCTAACCTATTAAACTACACTTAAATATTGACCTTGTGTCATATCCTGACCGAGCGGAGGGGTTTGGTAAATAATAGTTTTTGGAAAGAATACTTAAAACCATGCATCAACCGAGACAGACATCAACACGAGACAGACATTAATACTAGCAAAGGTATGAACAGCTATCGATAGGCTACCGATCATTTAGAAGTCAGGTCTGACTGATAAAATAAAAAGTAGTTTCTTCCAAGCAGTGGTCATGTGGATACTGCTATATGGATGCACTATATGGACGCTACCTAAACGAATGGAGAAAAAAGCTTGACGGCAACTACACAAGAATGCTACGAGCAATATTGAACAAGTCATGGAGGCTGCACCCCACGAAGCAGCAGCTGTACAGCCACCTATCACCTATCACTAAAACTATCGAAATTAAACGAACCATACATGCGGGGCACTGCTGAAGAAGTAGGGACTAGCTCATAAGTGATGTACTCCTGTGGACCCCTTCACATGGACGAGCAAAGGCAGGACGGCCAGCTAGAACCTACATACAGAAGCTCTGTACCGATACGGTATGTAACCCTGAAGACCTACTGGAAACAATAGACAATAGGGAGGGCTGGCGAGAAATAGCCAGGGATATCCGTGCTGATGGTGTGAAGAGATCATGATGATCAAGAGAGTGACTATCTTGTCGGTGAAACGTAAAAAAACTTTGACTGTAACCTCAGCAGATGGGTGAGACTTTTCCACAAAACGGCTGTCCTGTATATTATAATGAACTGCCTCAGATACTGAGGTACCATTTCTGGAGATTTGGGAGGTGTAGATAAGCCCTTCATTGCTACTACTCATAGAGTAGTAGTGTTTTTACGGAACATCCCACACCCGATCTCAATTAGGTAGAGTGACTATATATAGAGAGCTTAGCATTATAACTGTCCGTGCTTCTGGAATAAGACAGACTGCATTAATTTACTGTTGCATTTGACCCACCACCACCCGGCTTTTAAGCCGGGCTATCTAGCGTTTGTGTCGGACGGGACATTGTCCATCAAAGGCAGACTCCAGGCCGGAAGAACCCCAGCCTCGGCTGGGTCACCTTCGGGTAGGCAAGCTGCATTATTGATACCTTTTTATAGCACTGGAACTCATGGTCCATTTTACGCTATAATCTGACATCCGTGCCTGGACTTATGTTTGGGTCTATGTCCAGCTAGGCCTATCGGCTCACATTGCACCAAGTAAGCTAGCAGGTCTCGAGCCTTGGCTCGAATCCGACTTTCCCCTGCCCTAATCCCCACGATAATCCGACCTTCGGATCATTTGACTCTGTGTCATGTCCTGTCTGGTGGGAGGCAGAGACAAATATACCGTGCTTCTGGAATAAGGCCGACTGTATCAATTTGCTGTTTCCTTTGCCCCCCATTCCCAGCTTTTCAGCCAGGCCGTCTGACATTCGTGTCTAACGGGGCATTGTCCATCTAAGGCAAACTCGAAGCGAGAATACTGCTGGCTTCTCCTGGGCCACGTTCGAGTGGGCGAGCTGTATTAATGACCCCGTGGTCCAGTTTCAGCTATAATTTGGCATCCGTGCTTGGACTCATGTTTGGGTCCATGTTGAGCTAGGCTTATTGACTCACATTGCATGAAGTGAGTCTATGACCAGCATAGACCAGCAGGACTCAAACGTCGGCTCGGGTCAGATCTTCTATCCCCTTAACTTCCACTATTATCCGACCTTCGGGTCATTTGACCTTGTATCAAGTCCTATCTTTTGGGAGGCAGAGACAATTACGGTCCTTGCTTCGCTGATTAGTAGCCTACCTCAACATTCCTTGTCTGATTTATTGTATCTCACTTGCAATAAAACCCTTTCTTTATTCTACGAAAGTGTTCACTATTTCCACCTTGATTGATTGTATCCCTTTTAAGGATACGACAATCTGTTAGAGTCGAATATATGAGTCAAATGTATCCATTTGAATATTATTTGTGTTCGACTGAACTGTGTGCAGAAAAAACGTGTTAAAAGAACAACTGCAGAGAAAATATTAATATGAACGTACAATGAACGCAATTATTTAATTTCAAGTTTTAAAATAACCCTAAGATCAATCAATGAATCTGATTGGTAGAAAGATATCACTTATTAAGAGAGGATTTAGATTCAAAAAGTTAGTCCTTGTGAAGACTCGAAATGAAGCTGTTGCATTGATGAGGATTAATATTAAAACCATCCTTATTCTTAGAGGGAGTTTTCGTCAATCAAAATCTTTTGTTCAAGAATCAATCCGATCAAAATGTCACTTAAAGTTCCTAATCAAGGGCAAATGTGCTCATTACTTTTCGAAAACAATGTAATCAACTTGCGAATCTTTTACCTTTGCCCGAATGCAATCCAGTAAAATACGCCGGACTGAATCTCTTTTAATCAATAAGATACCCCCCCACTAACAATGTGTTCTGAAGATGGCACTGAACTCTCTGCCATTACCTCCATATCCACTCTTAATCGAAGAGTAGTATCTCTTAGGATCCCATCTATGGCTTAAATAGAACTTCAATCTGTGAGCTGTTCCTTCTTTTCGAAGGGATTATTATCGATATTAAATATAATTGTTAGTGTTAAATAGCAAAAGCTGAAACCATTTAACAAAGGGCAAACAATGAATCGCATTACGTGAAACCCTTTAATTGTTACAAATGAATGAATAACATTCAAAAGAAATATTCAGTTAGATAGCAATGCTTGAAATCAAGTAAACAAATGATTAATATTAATAGAATTATCTGTGTTAAATAGCAATACTTGAAATCATTTATTTGTGTGCAAACAAATGATCCCTGGTGCATTTAAAACTAATGTTTCCTACAAACTATTCACTTAAAAATCTGGCAGTAAATAAAGCACAATAGTTAATATGCTATTAAACCCAACAAAATAATAACAAATTACCTTAATACATTTATTCGGTATCAAATGGAAACCTTTTAATCACTTAAAAATATTCCGATATGCTCCTTGGTCGAATGAGCAATACTCCTTTGCCCGAATAATAATATTTACATATTACAACTCAATAGCTTAAAATAACAATTTGAATATTGATAAACTCGGCAGAATCTAGCAAATATTTTTTAACGATTTTTTTTTGTTTATTTCCCTCTAAAATCAACGCCTTAACCGATATCTCCTTGAAACAGACTTGGTTCTTTATGTTTCTTTAATCAAACAATAGGTTATCTTCATTATATTTTAATTAATGTCAATTGGTATTTAATTTGCATTTAAATTGAACTGATTTTCAATTTGATATTCAACTGATAATTTTTTTTTAAATCATTAATTTATTCAGTTACAGATTTTATTTAATAGGAAATTCAGTTCAAACTGGGATTGCTTTTTAAATTGTTTTTAATAATTTAAATGGTATTTAATTGATATAATTGCCGTTGCTTGAAGGTAACCTTTCTCTTTCCTTGATTTCATTTTTTTCTCCATTTTTTGGAGTACTTCATAATTTTGTCTCTGCTCTTTGTTTCTTTCTTTCTTACGTAACCCTTCTTAGTGCTATTTTATATTCTTTTTTATTTCATACAAATTCTTCTTCTTCTTCTTTCATTCATCTAATTAATGCTACACTGCTTTATCATCATTGCGTTGAATTTAATCCTCTTGCTTCAACATTTCTATGATTATTATATTATAGGAGAGAAAAAATAAGGTCAAATGGTAATATTACTTGAACTATAAGGATATTATCGGCTCTTTTTTCTGTCTTACCGGTTAAAAAATAATAATAGTAATAGTGAGCAAGAAATTTAAATTTGACCATGAGAACAAGTAGTAAATGGACAGAAAGCCCTGGAGACATGAAGAGACTTGCTGTCACTCAAACTCCAGTGAGAAACAATCAG
The DNA here is from genome assembly GCA_963585895.1 of Sepioteuthis lessoniana. Classification (NCBI taxonomy): domain Eukaryota; kingdom Metazoa; phylum Mollusca; class Cephalopoda; order Myopsida; family Loliginidae; genus Sepioteuthis; species Sepioteuthis lessoniana. Next base: position 35,142,232 of record OY757928.1, on the reverse strand, counting down.
CCAACGCTGGTAGGAAAAACTCTCGAAAGTGATAATTAATAATAATAATTATAATTATAATTATGATAATAATGTGATAGTGACAACAACTGTAATTGGGGCACATGGAACGATCCTCAAAAGCTACATAAGGGGTTTGAAAAAGTTGAATATTGGAGGACGAGCCGAGACCATTCAAACAACAGCATTGTTAAGATCGACCTGAATATTGACAAAAGTCTCACAGACTTGATATTTGCTGTCATTCAGACCCCATTGAAATACCATAAACTAATGCTTGTATTAAAAAAATTGCAAGGAATTATAATAATAAGCAGGGTACTACACTGTCTCAAAATGTACAAAATACCCTACCAAGTCGTACAGTTTATCGAGACCATACAAACCTGGAGAATAGTATTGACAGCAGGAGGAAAAAGCTTAGCAAAAGTAAATATCTAAAGAAGCATATTCTTGAGAGATGCACTATCACCATTACCATATATACCGAGCCCTCTGCTCGGGCAAGATATGACACAAGGTCAATTTTTAAGCGGAGTTCAACAGGTCTTAATTCAGAGTTTTCCTTCTCCTAGACTAGTTGCCTTACCAAGGCTGAAGAACCCACCCTGCCCTACTATTTACCCATAGCTGGAGGGAGAATAATTGGATTAATACCTTTCCCAAGGGTATTATTTCCTACGACGATAACCATTACACCACGGGCACCTCCACTATCACCATTACTGTTTGTGATAGTCAAGATGCCAGTCAACCACTTCTTTAGGAAATGCACAGCTGGTTTCAAACTCAGTAAATCAACCACTTGATATACATGGAAGACGTCAAACTTTTTTTCCAAAACCGAAAAAGAATTGGAAATACAAACTGTGAGAATATACAATCAAGATATAAGAATGGAATTTGGCATGGTAAAATGCACAATGCTAATAATGAAAAGTGGCAAATGACACATGACGGAAGGAGTCGAACTACCAAATCAAGTAGTCATCAGAACGCTCGGAGAAAAGTAAACCTACAAATACTTAGGGATATTGGATGATGACACCATCAAACAACAGGAAATAAAAGAAATAATTTTTTTAAAGTATCTCAGAAGACCAAGGAAATTACTCGAGACAATACCCTATAGTAGGAACATTGTCAAAGGGATAAATACCTGCGCTGTCCCCTATAGTAAGATACTTGGGACCATTCTTGAAGTGGACCAGAAAAGAACTTAAACAAATGGACCAAAGAATAAGAAAACTAATGACCATGCATAAGGTATTGCATCCCTGAGATGACGTTGACAGACAATATGTGTCAAGAAAAAAGGGAGGAATAAGACTTGCCAGCATTGATGACAGCGTTAACGCATCGATACAACGACTTGAAGACTACATACAAAATCGCAGAGGAAGACTAATTGTAGCCACCAGAAACAATAATAACGACACGAAGACCAGCGGACAATAACCAGAATACGAAAGTGGGAAGAAAAACATCTCTATGGACGTTTTATGCGACTAACAAGAGTCATCACACACGAAAAAACGTAGACGTGGCTAAGAAAGAGAAACCTTACGAGAGAAACTGAATTTCTTCTAATAGCACACAACAACGCCATAAGGACTAACCATATCAAAGCAAAAAAAGTTAAGACGCAACAAAACAGCAAATAACAGTTATGTGGTGATAGAGACGAATCGATCAATCATATAATAAGCGAGTGCAACAAATTATCACAGAAAGAGTATGAGACTAGACACGACTGTGTGTACAAGATGACCCACAGGGAATTGTGCAAGAAATTGAAATTTGACCACATGAACAAATGGTATATGCCCAACCCAGAATCTGTCCAGGAAAACGACACACACAAACTTCTTAAAATTTTGAGATACGAACTGATCACCTAATCTTGGACAGACGACCAGACCTAATAATAATCGACAAAAACGAAAACTTGCAGTATTGTGGACTTTGTTGTCACGGCGGATCACAGAGTAAAATTGAAAGAATGCAAAAAGAGGGATAGGTACCTGGACCTTTTTAGGGAATTGAAAAAAAAAATGTGGAACATAAAAATGGCGATTATACCAATTGTAATTGTTGCTCTTGATACAGTCACCAAAGAATTGGTACAAGGACTGGAGGACTTAGAAATAACGAGATGGGTGGAGACTTCCAAACTGCAGTATTGTTGAGATCGCCAGGACTACTGAGTCGACTTCTGAAGACTTGAGGAGACTCATACTCCAATAAAAAATCATCAGTTAACGCTGATGTGAAAAACTCTCAAAGAGTAAAATAATAATAATAATACCTCGACCTTACAAGGGAATTGAAAAAAAAAAGACTGGGACATGAAAATGACGATTATATCAGTTGTAATTGGTGCTCTTAGTACATTCACCAAAGTATTAGTACAAGGACTGGAGGGCTTGGAAATAACGGGATGGATGAAGACTGTCTAAATTACAGCATTGTTGAGATCGGCCAGAGTCCTAGAGACATTTCAGGAGACTTGCTATCACTCAATTTCCAGTTAAAAACAATTAGCTAACTCTGATGGGAAAACTCACTGGGAGTAAAATAAAATAATATCGAAACCAAAGTCTATTGCAGAAATCAAAGGAATAAATAGCTGGGCTGTCCCTCTCGTAAGATATTTTAACAAATGGATCCAGACAAAAAGAAAACTCATAACGATGCACAAGGTCCTATATCCCTGAGATGGCGGGCGTAGACAGACAATTAGTGTCAAGAAAGGAAGAAGAAACATTTGATAGCATTCAAGATTGTGTCGATGCATCGTTAAGATGACTCAAAGGCTACATAAAAAATAGCAAAGACGGATTACAACGACTAGAAACACAAACAACACCAGGATCAATAGCACAATTCTAACTATAAAACAAAAATGGACAAAAAAACAATCGCATGGACGTTTGAAACGACAAAATTCAAATCTCACAAGAAAAAATTTGAACATGGCTTAGAAAGGGAAACATTAAGGATCTCTTCTAATTGCAGCACAAAACAGCACCATAAGAACCAACTATGTTAAAAAATAGAGACAAGACACAACAAAATAGTATGTGTGTCAACAAAACCTGTACTTATACTAAACTGAATTAACTGAATCAGAACTGCCTGACTAAACTGAATAGCTAAAAATAGAAAAGTTTTTCAGAATAAAACTGTACTTACATTTAAACTGCATGCTTATGCTAAACTGTATTGTTTGAAATGGAACTGTTTTTGACACTGAAACTACTTACACTAAACTGAATTGTTATATATAGCTGCTTGGATAAACTTAATAGTTTGAAATAGAAAAGTTTCTGACAATTAAACTGTGTACTCATGCTAAACTGAATTGTTTTAAATAGAACGGATTATTTACGTAAAAATGGATTTGGCGTTAAATAACCTACACAGGTTGATATGCCATAAAACTCAACAAACAACCAAACACAAAATAGTAAATGTAGTTTATATGGTTACAGGGACGAAACGACCAATCATATAATAATCGAATGTAGCAAATTGAGCTAAAAGAGTTCAAGATTAAACACGACTAGGTGGGGAAGGTAATCCACAGTGAGTAGTGAAAGGAATTGAAATTTTCCCATACGAACAACTGGTATATGCACAACCTGGAATCCGTCCTGGAGAATGAGACGCGCAAACTTCTCTGAGATTTTGAGATTCAAACAGATTACCAAATCTCGGCCAGATGACCAAACCTCATAATAGTCAACAAAAAATGAGAACGTATCAAAGCATAGACTTTGCCATCCTGGCGGACCACAGAGTGAGAATTAAAAGAAAGTTAAAACAGGAATAAGTACTTCAACCTTGTTAGAGAACCTGGACCTTGCTATAAATCTGAAAAAAAATATGGAACATAAAGATGATGATAATACCAATTGTATTTTGTACACTTGGAACAATACCCAAAGGATTGGTAAAGAGTGGGAAGGATTTGGAATTAATGATACAAGTGGAGACCATCCAGATTACCATATTACTAAGATAGACTAGAATACTAAGAAGAGTACGGGAGAATTGATGAGAGTCGCTGTCACTCAAACTCAAGTGAGAAACCACAAGCAGACGCTGGAGTGAAAAACTCTCAATAGAGCAAATAATAAAGAAATTCTAACATACTAAAACAGATTGGATATTACCGTTAGTAAACGCTCACTAGAAGAAAAAGAAAGAATTTTCAGAAAATAAAGAAAGCAGTAAATTGCCTAAACAACTCAAACCCCTACTAAAAGAAATAAGCATAAAACATAAAGCAATACGGGCTGTAAAACACTTAAAGGAAGGATCAAATCAATTAAGAAATGTCTGGGAATAAAAACTCCATACACACGATAATCACAAAAAATCAGAAATATCCATATAGATATAGTAAAAACTAATCGGTGATTGAAATTTACTGGACTAAAGGTGGAAACAGAGGGATTGATAATAGTAGCAGGGAAAGAGCGCCAACCTACGAGATACTGTCGTACAAAAGCAATATATAGTTGTGTGAACTAAAAACTGAATCGATTGATCATTGATATTCGGGTTACCATATGATAACACCGGAGAGAATATAAAAAAAGGCATGACAAAATATGACAATGTATTCATAAAAAAATATGCAATTATAATGGATAATAAAATTTGAGAGATGGTATAAATACCAGAGTCAATAACAGAAGCCAAAGAAGCAACTATATTCTAGGACATTGCAATCCAAATTGATAGAAAAATAAAAAGCAATACTCCAGATATATTAGTTAAAGACTATTAAAAAATTACCTTCAACTTGATATGCAAGGGCTAGCAGACAATAACTCATAAGTCAACAAATGTAATGAAATAAATAGATACAAAATCTGAAAAAAGAAACATGAAAAATATGGAACCTGAAAACTTCTACCATACCAGAAATAGTGTGTGTCCCAATTTATGATCAGGAAAGGGACAGATGGATATATTTGTATTATACATGGTTTGCCCTCTCTCTATAAAACACAAAGAATTGCACTTTGACGAATATCTTCACTCCTTAAGAGAGCACTATCATATTTATCGGAGAAATAAGAGAGCAAAATGGCAGAAAAAATATAAATACGTAGAATGCATATAGATCACCAGCTTCTCTCACCCTGGATCCTATTTAGTCGGCTGGGGTTGTAGAATACACCAACTGCATCTCTACGGAAGGGTAACCACCGCCCGAAACCAGTGTTATGCTTATGTCAAAAAACCGGATGGTAAGGGTCCAGTCTATGAGGTCTAGGGAATCTGAAATACCCTTTTATTGCCATCGCTCTCAGGTCGAGTCTGGTCTGAAGTAATAGCACCTGCGATGATCATATCTATGGGTCACATAGAAGTGTTTGTCCTTTAAACTGTCAGCAAACAAATGACTAATGCTAAATAAAATTGTTAGAAAGACAACTTTTTGTTCATTTAACTGTTTGTAAACAAAAGAATGGTGTTTAATTGAATTGTTAATTATACATAATAATACTTAGAATCATTTAACCATATTTATCAACCCCTCCACTCAGCCAGGATGTGACATTAGGTCAATTTCTTTAAGCGAAGTTTAACAGGTTTGAATTCAGAGTTTTCCTTCTCCTAGACTAGTTGCCTCACCAAAGCTGAAGAACCTAGTCTGCCCTACTATTTACCCATAGCTGGAGGGAGAATAATTGGATTCATACCTTTTCCAAGGGTATTAGTGCTATGCGAAAAGCAATTAGTCTTGTCCAGGATTTGAACTCGCGTCGCCGTGTCCATTTCCTACGACGGTAACCATAACACCATGGGCACCTCCTTAGAATCATTTAATTGTATGTGAACAAAAGAATAGGGATCAATTTAATTAGTAGTGCTAAATTGAAATAATTGTAACTACTTCACTGTGTGCAAAAATCGAATAATATTGAATTAAATTTATGTTAATAGCAATGATGGAAACCATTTAACTTTGTAGAAACAATTGTAATAATAATATGCAAATAAATTAGTTGTAACTTATGTAAAAGTAAAATTTCTTACAACCTATTTACTTACAAATAATATATGTATATCTATTTAGATTTGTTTCAAATAAATAACCGATGTTCAATTGTTAGTGTTCCATAGCAATACTTGAAACCATTTAACTGTGTGCGAAAACATGAACTAAAGCTTGTTTAAAAATGTTATCAATGTTTACAAATCATATATATTGAAAATACATGTTTAAACAGGATTTGGCATTAAATAACCTACAACGGCTGATATGTCATAAAACCCAACCAAACCAATCACCCTCGATTTTGAGTATCGACAGCGAAGGATATTAAGAAATCGAAATTCAACCAAAGAATTAGTAATAATAATAATAATAATAATAATAATAATAATAAAGCTTAGAACATGGTCTCACAAAGCTGGATAATACACTGTCTCAAAATGTACAAGATATCCGACGAAATCATAAAGTTTATCGAGTAAACTATGGAAATCTGGAGAGAGGAAAAAGCTTAGCTGAGGTAAAGCTCCAGAGAGGTATATTTTATCGGGATGCACTATCGTCAATACTATTTGTAATAGCTATGATACCACTCATCGACATAATCAGAAAATTCACTGGTGGATACTAACTTAGTAAATCGCAAAAAAGATCAATTTCCTAATGTACGTAGTCGACATCAAACTGTTTGCCCAAAATGAAAAAGAATCGGAAATCCTAAAAAAGGCAGTGAGGATAAACAGACATGACATAGGGATGGAATCTGGCATAGAAAAATTCGCCATGCTAATAATGAAAAGCGAGAAACGACATATGACGGAAGGTATGGGACAACCAAATCAAGAAAAAAAAACGGGACGCTCGGAGAAAAGGAAACTTACTAATATTTAGAAATGTTAGAAGCGGACACCATTAAACAAGTGATGAAAAAAATTAAAAAAGAGAATCTCCGGAGAACAAGAAAACTTCTACAGAAAAAAAAACAATATAGCAGAAACCTAATAAAAGGCTGTCCTCCTCCAAAGATACTCGGGACTATTCTTGAAGTGGGCAAGGGTAGAACTTAAACAAATGGATCAGAGAACAAGAAAACTTATTACGATGCATCAGGCCTTACATCCCAGAGACGACGTTGACAGACTATGAGTCAAGAAAAGCAGGAGTAGGGAGAAGTGCCAACCTTCAAGATAGCGTGTTTGCATCGATACGATTCGAAGATTACATAGAAAAGCACGGAGCAAGACTGATCACAGCCACCAAAGATAATACTGACAAAATGAGGATCAACAGAACGAAAATAACAAGAAAAACAAATATATGAATATTCAAGCCACACACAAGCGAATTTCACACAAGAAAATGTGGACGTGGCTAAGAAAAGGAATTTTTATGAGAAAAACCTAATATCTACTAAAAGCAGAAGAAAACAACGCCATAAAGGCCAATTGTATCAAAGCTAGAATAAGTAAGACGTAACAAAAATAGCAAGTGTAGATTACTTGGTGATAGAGACGAAACGATCAATCACATCATAAGCAAATGCAACAAATTAGCACAGAAAAAGAACAAGACTAGACACGAATGGCTTGGGAAGGTGATCCACTGGGAATTGTGCAAGGAATTATAATTTGACCATATGAAAAAATGGCATTTGCACAACCCAGAATTTGTCCTGGAGAATGAGACACACAAGTTTCTCTCGGATTTTGAGATAAAAACGGATCACCTAGTCTCGAGCAAACGACGAGACCAAGTGATAGTCAACAACAAAAAAAGAAAACTTACCAAATTGTGGATTTTTGCTGTTCTGGCTGACCACTGAGTAAAAATTAAAGAAAGAGCAAAGAAATATGACTACCAAGACCTTGCTTGTAAGCAGAAAAAACTGTGGAACATGAAAATGATTGTTACATCAGTTGCAATTGGTGCTCATGTGAAAAACTCTCGAAAGAAGAAGAAGCCAAGTTCAACAATAGAAATCTCATTGAATAAATAAACATCTAGTTAGATACTCTGTACCTTTCTTAAAAGGGACAAGAAAGGAACTCAAACAAATAAACAAAAGGGCAAGGAAATTTATGACTATGTACATGACCTTATATCAGAGAGATGACAAATGAAAAAGAAATGGGAAGAGAAAAATTACTTAGATATTTCTAGCAGCAAACTGACAAGATCGCACACAAGAAAACCGGAATAGGGCTAAGAATTGGAAAACCTAAGATAGAAACTGGATCTCTTTTAATAGCACCATAAAACAATGTAACGAGGACCAATTATATTACAGCGAAAATTGATAATACGCAACAGACTAACAAATTCAGGTTATGTAACGAAAGAAACGAATTAGTTAATTGCATTAAAAGCGAACACAGCAAACTAGCATAAAAATACAAAACTAGGCACGACTAGGTGGTAAGGGTAACCCACTGGGAATTGTGCAAGAAACTGAAATTTGCATAAATAATCAGATGGTATATGCACAAAATAAACCCATCCGAGAGAACGAGATGCATAAAACTCCACGAAATTTTGAGATGCGAACGATTCAAATATTCTTAACCAGAAGAACAGAGTAAGTTGTTGGCGAACGTCGTCAAGGGTGACCTGAAGGCTCTCTTTTCAATAGCTACTACACCGAGGTTTAGGGGGGAGGGCGTTACTCCTTTCCCTGGATTGCTCTACTTTACCCTTGATACGTACCTTATATTGCTGAGTGCTAAGCAAGGAGGTATCAAATACCATTTTTAAAGTCTTTGGTATGACTCGACCTGGGATTAAATCCAGGTCTACTGGACCATTGGCGAACACTCTACCCACAAGGCCAACGAGTGTTAATTTGAAAATATAATAACGATAGAGTAGAACTAAAAGAAATCGAAACATAATTGGATTTTGCTAGATAATAAGAATGCTGTGGAACACGAGGCTGAAAGTGATACCAATTTTAGTGGATTCGTTTGGAACGTAGTCAAAAAAGTCTGTTGGAACATATCAAAGGAAGAATCGGGACTCTCCTGACAACAGTATTTTTGAGATCGGCAAGAACGTTAAGAAGATTTATTTAGACCTGATAAGACTTGCTCTCACTTAGTTTTCAGTTTCTCTGCTTACTCTGAAGCAAAAAACTCAAAAGGAGTGAAAGGATAATTAATAATAGTAATAATAATAATCCCTAAAAAGCGATCACTCCAAGTGATAGTCAACAAAAAAAGGAGAGAACCTGCTGAATAGTGAACTTAGCCGTCCTGGCAAACCACAGAGTAAAATTAAAAGAAAGCCAGAAGAGAGATAAATATCTAAACCTTGCTAGAGAACCCAAAAGCAAATGGAAATGAAGGTGATGTTGATACCAATAGTGGTTAGTGCATTTGAAACAATCCCCCAATGATTAGTAAAGGGTTTGGTAACCTTAGAAGTAATAGGATAAGTAGAGACCATCCAGATTACAGCAGTATTAAGATCGATCATAATACTGAGAAGAGTCCAAGGAGACTTGAGGAGACTTGCTGTCACACAAACTTCGGTTAAAAACCATCAACTAACATTGAAAAACTCTCAAAGGAATAAAATTATTATCACCAAGAAGAAAAGAACTCTTCATTTAATCCTTAGTGCCAATAATTTATACTTATAATATATCAAGTAATCTTATTGAATTAAAAGTAATATTTAAACAGATATATTTGACTAATATACGGGACCCAAAATGGTTCAATCTGTATTAATCAGTTTGAATGAGTGAGTAACGGAAATAATGAAGTACTTAATACTCCCCGAATCTCCGGAAATAGAACTTCATCATTAGATGCAGTTTGATGTGAAAACTAGAACTCTCCTTTTTTGGGGTGGGAGGGTATTAACACTCTGCAAGGGGACACTGTAGTCAAAGCCCACCAACAAAGCATTGGAATATTCTAGGGTAAGCAAATAACACTTATGATTTTTAACAAAAAGGAATTGTGTCTAATAAATTTACACGTAAATTGAAATTGTTTTTACTTACAATAAGTCACCGGACATTAGTATAATGGGTAGTGTGTTCGCCAGTGGCCCGGGAGACCTGGGTTCAATCCCAGGTCGAGTCATACTAAAGACTCAAAAAATGTACTTGATGCTGCCTTGCTTAACACTTAGCATTATAAGGTAAGGATCAAGGGTAAAGTGGAGCAATTCAGGAAAAGGAGTAGCGCCTTCCCCTACACCTTGGGGTCGTAGCTATCGAAAAGGGAGCCTTCTGGTCACCCTCAACTAACGTCGGCAACTTTACTTACTTTACATACAATTATTAACCACCGACCGAGATTTTCAAAACAAAATTCAACAGATTCAAAAAGCTTGCACGATTGAAAACTAATAATTTATTTTTCCATAATCAAATTATCTATGCATTGTCAAGAATAAAGATAAGTCATGGGTTCAACTTAAAACAAATTTTTTAAAATTTCTCTAAGAAAAACATTCAAAAAGATACTATATATATATATATATATATATATATATATATATATATATATAATCCGAGGTGAAAATCCAAGGGATAGGAGTATCCAATTTGAGTGCTCAATGTAAATGGATATCGACTTATTATTCATTTGGGTTTAAGAATACATCAAAACTCAACGTGCAGAGCCCAAAATTTATTTTTATATAAAAATAAAAAGAAAAAATTCACTTATTTTGTGTCATTATAAATTTATTTCTGATCAGGATGACCATCATTTACTCGATTCATTCTTTCTTTAATCCAACTAAAAGCATCTAAACGCTCTGCAAACTGGCTGACTGTAGTCTTTACCAAAACTTACTCTGTATATCTTCAAGAGAAATCATTCTTCCGTGGGAAAAGTTTATCTAAAATTGACAATTGCGTATTAGAGGTAAATATTTTCAAAAGCAGATTTTTTAAAAAATCGTGTTGAAAGTTTAATGAATGGTTAGTTGGTTGTTTGGGTTTTATAGTATATCATCCTTTCTAGGTTATTCAATACCAAATGCATTTTGTACAAATAATCAGTTCTACTTCCAACAATTCAGTTTAGCACAAAAAAACTGTTTCATTTCAAACAATTCAGTATAGCATAAGTACGCAGTTTAGTTCTATTTGACCTGTAGAGAGGGCCCAATCAGGTTCTGCCACTCCGGGTCAGAGTGGACAGGGGAGCAATGTCAATGAAAGGGTACTCTGCATTCCCCAAAGATTCACCATTACTGGAACATCAGCATCAGATTGTTTAGTGTCATATCCAGGACACTCGTTGGTGGAGTGGGGGGGGGGTCTTATTCCTCTGCAGAGATGCAATCGGTTTATTCTACATCCCCAGCCGAATGGGCTATTAGTTCATTGAGTCTCTATAAATTGTCGCATGACAGAATTTGAATAAGTATTACTTAAAATTAAGCAATAAAAAGATTCCTAATTTTTTACTTTTCTATTCGGTAAGCTTTAAAAGTTAAGCAATGAATATGAATACATATCACAGCGGAAGTCTTCTCTCATCAGATGGAGGTATTTTACGAGATACCACTGATTGGATACGTGGAACAAAAGATGATACTCTATAGCCAGATACGGATATGCGAAATGGACATATAATTTTCATATATATATACATAGGACATAGGAATCTCGAAACACGAAAAACACTTACGACTTCTTTGTTCAAGTACGAAACTTTTTATTACCTTTGAGTTTAAAGTTTCTTCGACATAAGGAGAGAGATACACATTCTTTCTATTCTGGCTTTTCCATCTGCCCACCAACCCCCATCTCGTGAGCGCCCGTCGCAAGGCCTCCGCGAGCAAGCGAAAGTCAACCGTCTTCTCCCGAGGCCGGACTCAACTCAACTAAGTGACTTTTTCAAAATCCCTAAAATCCTCCGCGCGCTTCCGGTGTGGGGCGTTACCCACACTCTGTAGCCCCGTTTCCCATCAGGGCTATTGTGACATCTCTGAGTGACACATCCGCTCCGCCGACACGCACACGCGTGAACACCTGCGTTAATGTTGCACCTAAGTAACCCATGCACTGAGCCGAAAGGTTCTCAGCCTAACTAAAACCAAAGGCATAAAACGAAATCCCTTGGCCATTATATTACACAAATATATATATATATATATATATAAACGAGAATTATTAATAAGCAATTAGACATTATACTTGGACCGTTTACTCTAGAAGAACTCGACTCAGTACTCAGAAAAATTTAAAATAGAAAAGCCGCAGGGCTTGATGAAATTCCTCTAGAAGTATGGAAGTATGGAAGACCAGATTTGACGACATACTGCTCCAACACTGTAATGCAGTTAATAATCAAAATCCGATAGATAGATGGATGAAGGGATGCATCCCCCCTTTCTCTAAAAAGGGCGACCTCGGATTAGCCAAGAACTACCGTGGTATAACACTTACACCTTCAGCAGCCAAGATTCCATTCACAGAGGAAAGATGGAACAAATCCTACTAGCGTACGGCATACCTAAAGAAACCGTAGTGGCAATAACGATTCTCTAGAGAAACACTAAAATAAAAGTACGATCACCAGATGGAGATACAGAATACTCCGACATTGTAGCAAGAGTACTACAAGGGGACACGCTGGCTCCATACCTCTTTATCATTTTTCTAGACTACGTAATTAGAACATCGATTGATAAAATCAAAGAGAATGGCTTCGAACTGACGAAGAAAAGAAGTAGAAGGTACCCCGCAACAACAATTACCGACGCCGACTACGCCGATGATATAGCGATACTGGCAAATACACCTGACCAAGCCGAAACACTACTGCCTCTATGTTAATGCACACAAAACGGAATACATGTGCTATAATCAAACAGGGGACATCTCCACTCTAGAAGGAACCCCTCTTAAACTAGTAGACTAATTCACTTACCTAGGAAGCAGCGTCGAATCAACCGAAAAGGACATCGAAACGAGGTTAGCGAAAGCATGGACAACTATCAATAAGCTATCGATTATATGGAAATCAAACCTAACCGATAAAATGAAACGCAGTTTCTTCCAGGCAGCGGTCACATCGATACTGCTATATGGCTGCACAACATGGACGCTACCAAAACGGCTGGAGAAGAAGCTAGACGGCAATTACACAAGAATGCTACGTGCAATCTTAAACAAGTCCTGGCGGCAACACCCCACAAGACACCAACTATACGGTCACCTGCCCCCTATCACGAAAACTATTCAAGTTAGACGAACCAGACATGCAGGACACTGCTGGAGAAGCAGGGACGAATTCATAAGATGTACTCTTATGGACCCCCACACATGGCCGTGCAAAAGTAGGACGACCAGCACGAACATACATTCAGCAGCTATGTGAGGGTACGAGATGTTGTCCTGAAGACCTACCTAGGGCGATGAACGATACGGAGGAGTGGCGAGAGAGGGTCAGGGATATCCGTGCTACCAGCGCGATATGATGATGACTACGAAACTGCATAGAACCCAAAATTGACAACATTCTTTGGAAGAACCAAAATGGCTACCGAAGAAAAAGATCCACGGCCTCACAAATATTGACTATCCGTAGAATCCTTGAAGGCGTAAGGGTAAAAAAAAACTACAGGTGACAATACTATGTCGACTTTACCAAGGCTTTCGATTCCATTCACAGACGGAAGTTGGAACAAATTCTACTAGCATACGGCATACTAAAACAGACCACCGCAGCCATAATGATTCTCTATAGAAACACCTAAGGGATTGTACGTTTCCCGGATGGAGACACAGACTACTTCGATATTGTAGCAAGAGTACTGCAATGGGATACACTATCCCCATACCTCTTTATCATATGTCTAGACTATACGCTTAGAACATCGATTGATAAACTCAAAGAAAACGGTTTCGAGCTGACAAAGAAAAGAAGCAGAAGGTACCCGGCAAAAACAATTACCGACGCCGTCTACGCCGATGACATAGCGATTCTGGCAAATGCATCCGCCTAAGCCAAAAACTACTGCGTAGTCTGAAACGAGGCGCCGCAGTCATTGGCCTCCATGTCGATGCACACAAAACGGAATACATGTGCTTTAATCAAACTGGCGATTTCCACACTAGGCAGTAGCTCTCTGAAACTAGTTGACAAGTTCACCTACCTAGAAAGCAGTGTCTCATCAACCGAAAAAGACATCGACACACGACTAGCAAAGGCATGGACTGCTATCAATAGGCTATCGGTCATATGGAAGTCAGACCTGACCGATAAAATGAAACACAGTTTCTTCCAAGCGGTGGTCGTGTCGATACTGCTATATGAATGCACTACATGGACGCTGACTAAACGGATGGAGAAAAAGCTTGACATCAATTACACATGAATGCTTCAAGCAATTTTGAACAAGTCATGGAGGCAACACCCCACAAAGCACCAGCTGTACGGCCACCGACCTCCCATCACGAAAACTATCAAAGTTAGGCGAATCAGACATGCAGGACACTGCTGGAGAGGCAGAAACGAGCTCATAAGTGATGTTCTCCTATGGACCCCCTCACATCGCAGGGCGACCAGCTCGTACCTACATACAGCAGCTCGGTGGAGATACAGGATGTAGCCCTGAGGACCTGCCAGAAGCGATAAACGATAGGGATTAGTGGCGAGAGAGTGTCGGGGATATCCGTGCTGGTGGCACGACAAGAAGATGATGAAAATGATATATATAAAACCAAGTTTTATTGATGAGAGATTGATACAATAAAAAGAGGGAAGTCTCTGTGGCGTACTAGCTAACGTGCTGGACTGTTACATCGTAGTAAGTGAGTTCGAACTCCAGTCATGTTATCTCGCTCACTTTCCGACTAATACCCTTGGTTAAGTTACGAAACCACTTTATCCCTCAGCTATGGGTTAAATAGTATCACTATGCTAATGGCCCGGATGGCCGGGGTTCAGTCCCAGGTCGAATCATACCAAAGACTAAAAAATGGTACTGGATCCTCCACTTCCTTAATACTCACCATTATAAGGTATAGATCAACGGTAAAGTGGAGCAATCAAAGGAAATGAGTAGTGTTCTCCCCTGCACCTCAGTGTAGTAGTTATTGAAAAGGGGCCCTCGGGTCACCCTCGACTAAGGTCGCCAACTTTAGTACCACAATTGTTTTTTTTGTTTTTTTTAAGTAATTCTTTTTTTGGTTTAGTTTATTTGTTTAAAAGCATATAAATCCTTATTAAATGCTGAAGTTCGATTAATTTGCAGATATTTGATTACAATTTTAACTTTTTATATTTTCGATAGTCCATTCCAATTCATTTTTTAAGTTGCACGCTGTTTGTTTAGTTTTATGGTTTCAATTAATGGTATTTAATATTGATCTTTTTCAAACATATGCTTAAGTAATCGATGGGATCCTAACAGATACTACCACTCCGGATTAAAATGGATGGATTGGATATTGAATAACCCTCGAATGTTGTTATGCCATTAGACATAGAAACCAAAGCAAACTAAACCAAGTAATATTCAAATAGAAAGTTGAAGTCACAGCAAATCGAGCATGCTACCAATGAACGATCATTTAAGTATTTATGTATGCATCAGTAATTCTGCTTAGGATGACAAATGTACCCTCTGGCTTTCTAGAATACTCCACGTCAAATCTCATTGAGGTTACTGATTTTTTTGTTTGATTATATGGGGAAAAAAACTAAAAAAAAAAGATTAATTGGCAAAATTTGTCTCAACCCCGGAGGTAGAAAAGAAGATCAAAATAAAAACAAATTTCCCCAAAGAATAGCGAAGGGAAATCCTTCGAAATAACTATTCAATCACATGGGACTCCTTCCTAGATCTGGCTGTCTGTGAGTCAATCTGCTGGAGGTAGGGTACAATTTTGATGGTGTAGAACACCGGACATTTCAGTCGCAACACGCAAGTCAAGAAATCTGGAATTTATAGAATCGATACTAAAATTAATTGCAAAAATATATTTTGTAATATCTAAAAAAAAAAAGGAATTAAAAGAATCAAAGAAGGAGAAGTAATTTACTGCATATTGTTAAATATGTGCCCATCTACTTTGGTATTATGACATAGCAACCCTTGTGGGTTGTTTTGTACTAAATCCTGTTTATACGTACATTTACCCAACCCATCCTCACGAGCTGGATGTATCACAGGGTCATTTTTCATTCGAGGTCAACTGGAATAAATTCAGAGTTTTTTTCTAAACTTATTCTTATATCAAGGTTAAAGAGTCTTTCTGTTCGAAAACTTACTTATGGCTCGAGGTAAAGTAGTTGGATTCAAACTTTTCCAAAGGCTATTAGCCCTATATGAAATAAAAACAGCCTCATCCAAGTTTTAAACTCGGTTCACTGTGACCATTTCCATCGATGATAACATTTGCGCCATGAGCACATTTGCAACTAGTCCGGGACACCGGGGTTCAACCCCAGGTCGAGTCATACAAAAGACTCAAAAGATGATACATGATGCCGCCTTGCTTAACACTCACCATTATAAGGTACGGACCAAGCCAGGAAAATGAGTAACGCCCTCCTCTACACTTTGGTGTAATAGCTATTTGAAAGGGAGTCTTCGGGTCACCCTCGACTAGAGTCGGCCATCTAACTTATATTTGTAAATATTAATTTTAGATATAATTGAAACCATTTAACTGTTTGCATACAAATGGCATCTTAGTTTAGGTTACTTTGTTTTAATCGCATATTGACCTTTGAGGGATATTTAATGCCAAAGCCATCCTTGTTTACGAACTGTAGTGGTATTTTTTAACTCATGGCTGGAGTTGTAATATATTGACCCTCGACCGAACCGACAATCAAGAGATGCACCTGTGTAAATAAGCGGAAGAACAGCAGAAGCAGGTGTACGTTAAACAACAATATAACCAGGAGCCCTAGACGGCGACAGTTAGTTGGGGACAAGATGCCAGCGTGAGAATCAGCTTGCGGCCCTCAGTGACCCACGGTTGGGCAACCCCAGCCAAGATGAAGAAGAAGTGCTTCTATGGTCAGAAGAACTTGGGGTCAATATAGCAGTCCGTCCACTGTCTCCAACTCATCTCTAACATACAACAACCAACATCAACCCTTTTGAGAATAAAGAGTGAGAGATTATATTTTTATAAAGAAGTGTGTTCGTTCGTTCATTGAAGTTCGTCATTATGTTTGATTATGTTCTGCATATATTTGTATATGTATATGTATGTGGCTATACAACAGAGGGATAATGGGGTTCATGCCTTTCCAAGCGGCATTAGCCTGAAAGTAAACGCAATGAGCACTACGCTAAAAGGCATCCCACGAAGGAGTTCTCACTACGCTAAAAGGCATTCCACAAAGGACTTCTCTAACAACTTATTTAAAAATGAAGTAACCACTAATTAGTTTGTTGTATATCACAGCCAAATCATAATGACATCAATCACAACAGTAATACAATAACTATACAAATACAAACCCAGGTGGACTCTGTTGTTTCAGATACGAACGAGTTAATTAACTTCTTGCTTCGGTCCATGGCGACACGAGGAGAAAAACGCAATTCTTAAAAGTCTTTTCTAACCATACAATGCTGACTTCTACCCAACGTGCGGGGAATCTTGTGATGTTTAAGATCTCTGTCGGTAGAGATCTGAAAAACCCAACTACATCATTCAACGGTCAAAATCCAACCCTCGCCTCAATTGTCCTATCTCAACTCATCTTTTCAAAATCGTCAAATTCTCAGGAATATCTCTTCCGAGCATGACGTCATCCATACTCCCCCCCATTTCCTGTCTGGAGGTTTATTATGACAAATGGTGATTGTCATATCCTTTGTTCGCGGACGTAACTGCGCCCAATGACTCTGCACCTGAACTCATAACCTGAATAGTTCAAAGTCCAAGCAAACTTAATGATAAAATATAATTAACGAAAAATGATTTATTTAATAGAATCATTCCTTAATTATATAACAATTTGCTAACAAACTGTTTATATATATATATATATATATATATATATATACGGGATTTGGCACTAAAAACACACAAGGGTCAATATGCCAAAAACAACAACTAACCAACCATTCATAGAAAAATAAAACATCCTATGACTGCCGGACTAAATCACGAGTTCATTAACAACGTGGGAAACAAAGTGGAAATTCCTTTTTGTATATTCCTTTCATTTCTGGGATCAAGAGACAACCTATTTCTAGAGAACAACAACTTTGCACTTGGCCTAGCGCCGATTTTTAAAATTTCTAGAAATTATAATGCCCAGATTGTATTTATTCGATATAACAGAGATACTAGAGGATAGGGAAAACTAAAGCTGGCGTTAACAGTCTATTACATCAAGTATGTTTAATTTTTTATTTTATCATTTGTTTTGTTTTGTTTTGTTTTTTTCGTCTGTTTCTTTTTGATTTTGTTTTTGTTACTTTTTAATTTTTTTTTTTTTTGTGTTTTTTTTATTTCTTTCAATCGATGACGCCATTCGCATGAAGCTGTGAGATTTGGTTGTTTGATTACATTCTCTGTTAATGTTTTTGTGAGGCGAAAATTTGGCCGTTCAGGGTGTGATTTAAAAAGGAGTTTATGACAGGAAATCAAGAACACAAACAAACAGACGAACAAAGATAATTAAATACTAAAAGAGAATGAATTAACCGCATTCAAAGACCGAAAGTGTTGATGTTTGATGAAGCCAAAGTTCTTCAAAAGAATTTTAATGGAGCTGAATTTTATGTTTTATGAAATTCAGTCGTTTTTATTTTATTAGTTTCACCAAAATGAGTGTTTTGTGTGTGCTCTCCTAAAAGTGGGTTTATGCACATGTGTATGCTCATGCGCAGATTATAGGTGCACGAAGAGATTTAGTAACGCTATGGTCAAGAAGCTAAACTTCTCGTTCATTGCTGTTATGGTGTGTTTTATATTTCATGGTTAGCTCACTATTCGGATTTTGAATTTGACAAGGTTAAGCCAAGT
Organism: Sepioteuthis lessoniana; assembly: GCA_963585895.1. Classification (NCBI taxonomy): domain Eukaryota; kingdom Metazoa; phylum Mollusca; class Cephalopoda; order Myopsida; family Loliginidae; genus Sepioteuthis; species Sepioteuthis lessoniana. Next base: position 35,123,246 of record OY757928.1, on the reverse strand, counting down.
AAATACTAGTTGAAGTAGTTGTCTAGCCGGGTGAAAGGTCAAGCTATGGCGAAACTAATAAAGAAATAATACCCATGACAAAACAAGGGAATTAGTCCATTTGGAGTACATTCACTTTTAGCAGAAATAAATTAATAACAGATAAGATTGAATTTTTTTTTGATTTAATATAGGAAAGTTTTGACTTTATCAAATGTACCTTAAACAAACTATATAAAATTAGCTGAATTAATTTTATATTTTTCCAACACAGGGAAAATATTATAGAATACCATATATATAAGCGTATCATTAGACCTCCTGGGACCAATATTTTAGCCTAATATTAGGGGTCACACCATATATGGGATGAACAAAATTCTGTGCAAATAGTTAGATTCAGTTTGTATCGCGCATATTGCACGACTCTCTAATACGCAGCAAAAATTTAAATCTCAGAATGTTGCATGATAGGCCAATAAACACAGTTACCCAAAATTAAAGAAAAAAAAAAGAATGGAATGATATTGTAATTTGCATTCCTAAAAAAATACCTGCTGAAGTCAAGATAATTATCAAAAAATGGTTCATGAGAAAGCTCTATCCATCAAAAATCTATGAACTGCCACTCGGTAAAGTTGGAACTACTTTTAAACAGCGCTATCAATTAATCAATATTTTTATTTTTAATTTAAATTTTTGAATTTATTTTTTATTTGACGTTTTTCAAGTTAATGTTTTAATAAAAAAATAAATGAAAATGTTGATTATAATTAATCATATTGTTCTTTCGCTTTCTTATTTTCTCCTCGCTCAATACACTTTAGATACCTCCTTACACTGGATGTTTTGATTTCTTTGTTTAAAAGAATATCAACCATCGTTGGTTATTTAATCCTCTAGTCATCCTTATAGACGACAAGTTGTAAAACTATTTAATCCACATCGATAGAGATAAAGGAGTTCATACATCGGGGAAGATAAAAGGGCTACTACATCGGTGGGGATAAGGGTGTTCATACATCGGTGGGGGTCAGAATGTTCATCTATCTGTAGGGATAAGAAAGTTAATACATTGGTGGGAACAAGAGGATTCATACATCGGTGGGAATAAGGGTGTTCATCCATCGGTGGGAACGAGAGGGTTCATACATCGATGGGAATAAGGGTGTTCATCCATCGGTGGGGATAAGGGTGTTCCTCCATCGGTGGGGATAAGAGGGTTCATACATCGGTGGGAATAAGGGTGTTCATCCATCGGTGTGGATAAGGGTGTTCATCCATCAGTGGGTATAAGAAGTTTCATCCATAAGAGGGTTCATACATCGGTGGGGATAAGGGTGTTCATCCATCAATGGGGAGAAGAGTGTTAATACATCGGTGTGGATAAGGGTTTTCATCAATCAGTGGGGATAAGGGTTTTCATCAATCAGTGGGAATAAGAGGGTTCATACATCGGTGGGGATAAGAGGGTTCATCCATGGATGGGGATAAGAGGGTTCATACATTGGTGGGAGTAAGGATTTTCATCAATCAGTGGGGATAAGGGTTTTCATCAATCAGTGGGGATAAGAGGGTTCATGCATCGGTGGAGATAAGAGGGTTCATCCATCGATGGTGATAAGAGGGTTCATACATCGGTGGGAATAAGAGTTTTCATCAATCAGTGGGGATAAGGGTTTTCATGAAGCAGCGGGGATAAGAGGGTTCATACATTGGTGGTGATAAGAGGGTTTATCTATCGATGGGGATGAGAGGATTCATACATTGGTGAGGATAAGGGTGTCCATCCATCGGTGCGGATAAGTGAGTTTATACATCAATGGGGATAAGAGGGTTTATACATTTCCCAAAATCATTTGTCCGAAATAGAACATTATAGCACAATTGGAAGTCTATCTTACTATGATGTCACAGTTCATTACATTAGCCACTCCGCAACGGGAACCCCCCACCCTCCGTACACTGTGTCACTTCGTTTCCATTTTGCTTTTCGAATTTCTTTTTAAAATAATTCTTTTTCCGCTTCTTAATTTCGTTTAGTCATAGTTTGAAAGCAATCAAGTTGACTGATATTCCCGCATCCATCACCAATCTATATGACTTATGGATCTATCTTGAACCCGTAGGAAAGCAAAAATGCCTCTCTGAACATAAATAATCCCATTTTATGAGCATTAAGCTAATATAGAAGACGTGGCACTTATTATCTTATTTTATTTCGATCGGTTTATCTATTTTTTTAAATCTTGCCAGACAGTAGATGTCTTTCATAGATGTCAGCAAATGTTTTCCCGTAAAAAAAAATGGTGAAAAAACATCCTTCATTCTCTCTTTCTTGGTGACTAGGTTTACTGAAATGATGTCGTTCTATTGCACAAATGAGTCTTCGTTGACGCATATTCTGTGGAGGAATTTTGGAAAATTTGGTGTTTCTACGTTATTGCAATTAACGGAGGTTTTAGTTTAGTTTACTTTGGTTTCTTTAGTTTCCTTTATATTTTTAATACCAAAACCATCTTTGTAGAAAGAGGGCAGTGGTTCCATTTGTAATATAATGGCCGAGGGATTTCGTTTTATGCCTTTTGGTTTAGTTAGGCTGAGAACCTTTCGGCTCAGTGCATGGGTTACTTAGGTGCAACATTAACGCAGGTGTTCACGCGCGTGCGCGCGTAGGCGGAGCAGACGTGTCACTCAGAGATGTCACAATAGTCTGAGATGGGAAACGGGGCGAGCAAGTGCGAATGACGTCACGAACCGGAAGTGCGCGGAAGATTGTGGGAATTTGAAGAAAGTTAGTAGAGTTGAGAACTGGACATCGGACGAGAAGGGTTGGCTTTCGCGTGCTCGCGGAGGCCTTGGGCAGGTGTCGCACGAGATGGGGGGCAGATGAAAAAGCCAGCATAGAAAGATTGTGCCTCTCTCTCCTTATGTCGAAAAACCTTTAAACTCAAAGGTAATAAAAAGTTTCGTACCTGACCTGAGAAATCGTAAGTGTTTTTCGTGTTTCAAGAGAGCTGGAAGAGGTTGGAATACAGGGGTTCATACATTTCCCAAGGGTATTACTCTGATAGTGAACCTAATTACATCCTTGGGTTTGAACTTACTCACTAGGAGGCCGCAGTCCAGCAGTTGAGCCATTGTGCTACGAGAACTTCCCCAGTTTAATTTAGGGATTGTAGAATACACTGACTGCATCTCTGCATAGGAATAAAATCCCCCCAACAAATGTCCTGATATATGACACTAAATAATCTGATGGTGAGGCTCCATTAGAGCTGGAACTTTGGGGAATGCAGAATACTCCTTCATTGCTATAACTTCCAGGTCTACTCGGGCCTGGAGTGTTAGCACGTGATAGGCTCTTATCTATGGATCAAATAGATCTAAACTGTGAGCTTATGCTAAACTTAATTGCTTGAAATAGAAATGTTTTGACATTTAAACTATGTACTTATACTGAACTGAATTGTTTGAAAAAGAATTGTTTTTACATTAACCTGTGTGTAAACAAATATCTGTACTTATGCTAATCAGAAATGTTTGAAATAGAACTGTTTCACCATTAAAACTGTGCACTAATGCTAAACTGAATTGTTTGAAATAAACATTTTTTTTTACATTTAGTTGTGTGTAAACAAAAAACTGTACTTTCGAGGATCATTAAATAAGTTTCCAGACTTTTTTCGTATGGGCACTTTTATTCATAGTACACACATGAAACTCTAGTCCCCTTCGAAGTAATCTCCTCCGGCTGCAATGCACTTGTTGTACCGTTTCAACAACTTCTTGAAGGCCCCATGGAAATCCTCTTGTGTGAGTATGTCAATGACCTTCGTCACAGCCTCTTTCAATTGTCTCATAACAACGGCCTCTGAGCTAAGGAAATAACCAAAAGTTAAGTCTGGACTATAGGGAGGGTGAGGAATTGTCTTGATGCCCATCTTGGTCAAATAGTCTGTGACAAGGATGGAGTTGTGGACTGGTGCATTGTCCCATTGGAAATGCCACTGACCTGATTTGAAGAGTGCCGGCCTCTTCGAACGGAATCTCCTCCTGAACTCCTTTAAAACCTCAACATAGTAACCCTAACCCTAACCCTTTGGCCAATCAACTCTGGTCTATTGACTTCCTTACTCCCCCCACACCTCTCATCATCCCTAACAGACTCCCTGCCTTTCATGAATCTCTTATGCCACTCAAAAATTGATGCTCGATTCATGTAAGATGGTCGAAAAGCAGTCTGAAGCATTCCATACGTCTCTGTGGCATTTTTTCCTAGTTTAAAACAAAAACCTATTGCATATCGTTCTTCTAAAGTACCATCACGTCCAAATTGCATTTTTAAAATTCACCAGCTGTGACAATTAGGCATTAGTTGTGTGTATTCCAATTCTTGTTGTAGCTATTCATTTGAACCAGAAATCATAAAAATTGGTCTGTCATCCCATAGCAAACACAAACTAAATGTTCAAGAGTCTACGACAATCTTAAATGCCAATACAAAAAATTTCTGGAAACTTATTGAATTTATCACGTATGTTAAACTGAATTGTTTGATATAGAACCGTTTTTATGTATAAAAATGAATTCGTCATTAAATAACCAACAATGATTGATATGTCATGAAACCAAACGAAACCTAACCAATTTATTTTGGGTTATTTTTAACGGTATATCAGCTGTTTATGTATTTTCCTATCTCACCGCACGAAAAAGATATAACACAAGGTCAAATTTAAACAGAGTTTACCAGGTTTGAATTCAGTGTTATCCTTCTCTTAGAGCAGTTGCCACACCCTGGTTACCACACAAAGGTGATTTGTCCTTCTATTTACTCATAGCTTGAGTGAGAATTATTGGATTTAGACCATTATCCAGCGTGTTAGTGTTATGTGAAATGCAAAGAGCCTCGTCTAGTAATTGGACTTGGGTCACAATGTCCATTTTTGCTGACGATAAACATTCACAACCCACAAAGTAGTCAGCCCGACTGACAGAGTGATGAAATATTAATCAAATAGAGAATAAATTATTTATGGTTAATCTCGTATGATCGGATAAACGTTACTTTAATTCTTGGTAGTTTTAGTATTAACGTTAATTCGCATATAAATACGATTTAATACCGTTACTATTTTTAATCAATACCGAGACCGGTTGCCGAGACCAATAATTTTCTAGCACCCTCCCATGCAAATGAAAATCATAATTCTAATTTGCCTAAATTCTGAAAAGTTTATTTTCCTTTTAAACATTGTGCAATTGTTATTCACGTTGGCTGGTTGCGTTTTATGGCATATCAACAGTTGTTGGTTACTCAATGTCCAATTTTATTTATACATATATATTAGATATTACTGATTTAAAAAATATTTTGTAGATAACATTTTTAAACGTGCCAAGCATCATTTGATAGCACACAGTCAAATGGTTTCAAGTATTGCTGTCTAATACTAACAATTCAGTTTAACATCAGTCATTTGCTTGCTTCCTGTTCAGCATGGAGGGATGGGGTCAATACATACACAGGCCCGTGAAAAAAAAAAAACGCATATTAGAGAGTAATTGTCTTTGATTGGAATCATTTTGAGATGAGGCTTCTTAATCTGAGAATTAATTTTTATTTATTGCGGACTTTTTGTCCTCATCTTGGTAGTTTTTTGTGTTGTTTCTTCTTTCACTACGTTTCAGCCAAATTTCACCTCTGGCCTTCTTCAGGTGATTTTTACCGTGACCTCGGATAGGAATGATGAGTCTTGTAACCGTATCCCCAGTAATTACAACTATGGAAGGCAATAAAAAACTACCAAGATGAGGACAAAAAGTCTTCAATAAATAAAAATTAATTCTTATATTAGAGAACTTTACTCAAAGAAGACTCTCGTTTGGAATTCATCAGAGACTCTTAATGAAAGACGGTATAGTAAGCCATTAGATGAGCAGTGCGTTAATAAAATGTAAATAAACATCAAATCAAAACTAATTTCCTAGCGGTTTTCTTTGTACGTATCAGGACTGATGGCGAGAATCGCATTCATCTTCTTCAGCTTCAAATATTGTGCCACCAAAAACATGTAAGAAAACATGAACTCGAGTTCCTTAAGACTGGATTAACGTTTTAAATATTTATGTCATATTCTCCTGAAGTTTGACACAAAATTTGAGCTTGTGTTCTATTGGCCTGACACATTAAGCAAATCACATACACTTGTACAAATCCAAGATTATTCTGTTGAACTAGAATTCAGATTGGCAAACAAGAGCTGAATGTATTCACACGTGTTCAAGTCAATTTCGATCAGGTGAATTTCAATCAGGATTGCAAACCTGAGAAAATTGGAAAAAAATAATAAAAATAACAAACTCAGTCTCATTGTTTTTAAACCGACCTCATAAACTTACCTGTACTTTTTTTTGTTCCGGGGTTAATCATTACCAGTCTTATTGTTCAAACACTTCAGTAACAATTTGGGGTTTAAAATTCAAGAATGATAATTACGGTTCAAAGAAAATTGAATAAGAGAAAAATCTAATAATTATAAAGTAGAAAAATAAAAAAAAATTCATCAATTTTAAATAAACGCAGAAAAGAATGAGTGAATAACGGAGTAAAAGAGAGAATTCAAAAAAATGCAACTTGCACAATGTGTAAAGAACAAATTGTAAATGAGAGTTAAAATCTTAAAAGAAAAAAGGGAACATAAAAGAATAAAAAAGGAAGAACAGAAACCAACTCTGCAAATATAGATGATGGGCTGAAATAATATATATATATATAGATATATATATTAGAGAGAGAGAGAGGGGGAGGGATTTGAAATGATATATGTATATGTATATGTATATATGCATGTGTTTCAGCGTGTGAGTGCATATATATATATATATATATAGGAATTGATTGAGAAACATTTAGACATATGAATTGATTGAGCCTTTTCTACACATAGATAGATAGATAGATAGATGTGAAATGAGTAATATACGTGTGTCTTTGTAGTCTAAATTTCTGAGACGAAGCTTGTTGATTTTTATCGTTAAGGGTTTTCGGACTATTGTCTTCATCTTTATTGTTATTTCCACAACGTTTCGGAAAATATGTCCCCCGGCCTTCTTCAGTTCTTTGTCGAACTCGGGAACCTTCACAGAACTTCGAACTACGTCCTTTATTGAATCCACGGTGGTCGCCTCTTCTGATTCCGTTAGCCATAAAAAATTTTTGGTAAAAATGGGGACCGCTTTCGTAGAAATAATCTGCAACATCAGACTTTTCGTCAAATTATCCATAGAGTGCGCACCAAAAGTCTCAAGGCCATACTATAATTCATAGATTTCATCTAGGTATATGATTCTATACACAGAGAAAAGATGTAGCAAATTCTACTTGCATACGGTCTTCACAAAGCAACTCTTATCGCTAAAATGATACATCACAAAAACTTGAGGGGTTCCATAAGTTGTATATTTCTCAGTTTCTCTTTCTAACCTGACATGGTCTGGTTGGTTAATGGAAACATTTTATTCTTTGCGTTTTTTGTTTTAATTATCAAACAGGTCTACCAAAGTTTATATAATTCTTCTCCGAGCAACTGAAAAAAATGTGTATCACACGATAAAAAAGAAACTCCTTCGGTGAAAATTGGAATGCCCTGACTTCATCCCCTGCAAAAGTTCCAGATCTCCACCTCCAAAAAAAGGTGTATCCTTGGTAAGATTATAAGCCATATCTGATTGTAAGGCTCCTGTTCTAGAGATCTGGAGAGTGTGGAGTACTTTTTATGGTCATTACTCCCAACTCTACTCTGATCTGTATTAGTTTTGCCAATTACGCTCCTATCTCTGGGTTAAATACTGTCAATTTTAACATACAAGTCGATTCTCGAAGCCCCAAAAAGTCTAGAAAACTAGACACACTTGTATAAGAAGGCAAAAATCCAAACCTTTACCACATAGTGTTCAATCAGTGAAACAGAACACCTATTAATCAATATACGCCACTTGCCATTACGAGAGTAGACTGTTACAAATATTTCCAAAATGAACTCATGTTTGACGAACATATTTACCATTTAACACTGGGATCAGTATAAGATTATAAAACTGTAATACAAAGTAAGTTTTATATTAATTGCTCTTTCCCGGGCCGTTTCTAACAGCTGATGCACTGGAAAAACTGACTCGAATGTCGTAGTTGGTAACTGTATGTTTGTAGGTCAAAATATAAAGCAGGTATCGGTCTAACCCAGAATTTTGAGCTAAAAATCTTGTGGTCGACTTATATGCCAGGTTGACTTGTACGCCGCAACTTACGGTAAATCTGTTTCGAAACTATTAGTGTTGGATAGGAATACTCTAAACCTCATAACTGAGGCAAAAATGATTATTAATAAAAAGGATTTATCAATGTAAGAAAAGAATACTTGAAACTATTTAACTTTATGCAAATTAGTTGTAATACAGATTGTTACTTGAAGTTATCGTTGTATAGTAAGGATTATCATTAGTTACCTAAAACCATATTTGTTTAAATTAATAAATCGGGAACTTTGATTAAACGATTGCGGAAAAATTATTTATTAGTTACTTGAAACCATATAAGCACATAGATTATTAGTTTTACATTGAGCATTTAATTGATTATTGGCAAGGAATAATTTAAGCAAAACTGCGTAAAACTCTGAAAATATAAAATTATGACCATCGTTTACAAATGAATCAAGATTTCCTAATTAAATTGCCAATATGGAGTTGATATGGAGTTTAGCAAATGAATCAAACCAATAAAAAGAAATATACCAGTTCCTATTCGATGTTTTTTCTAAAAAATATTTTTAAAGCTCTAATCAGATAACTTGTTTAACATGTATTCAGATAATGGCTAAATTAAAAAATTTACAACGATCATAAAATAGGTTTCAGGACTTTTTTCGTATGAGCACTTTTATTGATAGTACACACATGAAACTCTAGTCCCCTTCGAAGTAATCCCCTCCGGCTGCAATGCACTTGTTGTACCGTTCCAACAACTTCTGCAAGGCCCCATAGAAGTCCTCTTGTGTCAGTGTGTCAATGACCTTCGTCACAGCCTCTTTCATCTTCTCAATTGTCTCATAACAACAGCCTCTGAGCTTAAGGAATAACCAAAAGTCACAGGAAACAAGGTATGGACTATAAGGAAGGTGACGAACTGTCTTGATGCCCATTTTGGTCAAATAGTCTGTGATAAGGATGGAGTTGTGGACTGGTGCATTGTCCTGGTGGAAATGTCACTGACCCGATTTGAAAAATGCTCGCCTCTTCCCTAGGAATCTCTTCCTGAAATCCCTTAAAACCTCAACATAGTAACCCGAACCCTAACCCTTTGGCCAATCAACTCTGGTCTATGACTTCCTTATTCCCCCCAAAACTCTCATCATCACTCACAGACTCCCTGCCTTCCTTGAATCTCTTATGCCACTCCAAAACTGATGCTCGATTCATGCAAGATGCTCCAAAACCAGTCTGAAGCATTCCATACGTTTCTGTGGCGGCATTTTTTCCAAGTTTAAAACATAATTTCATTGCATATCGTTCTTCTAAAGTGTCCTCACGTCCAGATTGCATTTTTCACCAGCTGTGACAATCAGGCTTTAGTAGGGTGTATTCCAATTGTTGCTGTAGCTGTTCTCTGAAACACTTCTTTTGCTCCGATCACCATCAAACCTCTTAACATTTGAGATAAAAAAGGAGTCTTTGTAGCATCGTGGCTAACGTACTCGATTGCAACAATTTAGTAAGCTAGATCGAATTCCAACCCTGCGATTACGTTTACTTTCGGTCAAATACCATTAAGGAAGGTTTAAACTCCCTTTCGGCAAAGATGGCTTTGACAATAAATAATCAACGAAAGTTAATAGGGCATTGAACAAAGAAACCAAGCAAAAGAAAGAAAAAGAAAAAAACTAAATCCAAACTAAACCAAATTAAAACCATAATAGGCATATTTAATTTAGTAACCAGGAAAATGTTGCGTAGAGCATAGTCTGAGGAATGTAGTGATTGCTGCATTCGCATAAACCCGTGTTTCACCTAAACCTGTAGTGAGATTATTATCAAGACTGGCTTTATACTGTTTTGTTTTATTTTTTCAAACCAGCATTGATTCGTAGATTGATTGGTTGATTGATTTTAATGCTAGGTCAACCCGTCTAAGGTTATTTTATGCCAAGAAGTTAGGAAATCACGTTTATTGTACGTTTATATCTATATTTTTGTAGTGTCTCAAGAGGATTTTTTTCCATTTTCCAATCAAATGCAAAAAATTGTTAAAGAGATTAATATAAGCCATAAATGGTACATTAATAGCTACCAATAGCTGGGTCAGAGTGGATTTATAAGTAATGACAATGAAGGGATTTTCCACGCTTCCAAAATTTCCGGAATTGTTGTCACATCATTAGATACAATTTTGTGTTATACTCATAATACCCCTTCTGAGCGCCTCAGGTGGCAAAATGGTTTGCAAGCTAGACTAGGAAACCTTCACAAGTGAGTTCAAGTCTCATTGAGTACCCCCATTCATATGGCTTTGTACCGCATCTAAGCAAAAGGCATAAGAAATTACTTCTCAGGATACCCCTACTTCGTGGGGTCTTGTCCCTTTACAGGAATACAGTTAGTGTTGAATATTGACTTGAAGACTTCTTTGACATCTAACGATGTAACGGCGGAAGCTGAATGCCGGTTAAACGGAAATAACGGGAAACTCAGCATAAATTGCGTGGGAAGCATGCTAGAAGGAAGTCTGTTCACGTGTATTGTGTAGGCAGCAGGCAGGAGCAAGTGTGACAACCAGAATCTGCGTAGGTGACATGCCAGGGAGAGCGTGACCACATTAATTTCCATTGAGTCCGGGATGTTATATAACCTAATGAAGAGGTTCACCAAAGATCTGTACCCGTCGGCCCCTAGGCGCAGCTCAATATCCTTGACCCTCTCTCTTGCTCGTCTCTCTCTTCATTTAGGGTCATAAATAAACGAAGCAGATTAAATTTTAAGCATGAGTCTTGTCGTCTTTCTCCGCTCTACAACCTTAATGTATTCGAAACACCACTGACAGGGGACATTGACACCTTGAGAAAATGTCCAGGTTTCTAGGGGAGTATCCTGGTAGTGTAATGACTGGCGTGCTGAGTTGAAGCCTCAAAGTAAACGAGTTCGTGATATTACAACTACTGTTCTTTTCCAAGGATGGCTTTGGCACTAAATAACCCGTGAAGGTTGATATGCTTTTAAGGAAAGAAACCAAACTAACCCGAACCAATAGTCGAGAGTACCATAGTCTAGACATCGTCAATTAATAACATAAGCTACTCTGATATCTACATGTTTTCATTTGAAATTTTTTTAAAATCAAATGAATCGATGTTTTCATCTCGATACTTTTTGATCAAACATCATATGTTTATACAGGGACAAATTAGAAGGAAAAAAGGGGGAAGTAGTATGCGAGAGATCAAAAGAAACTATTAAAGAACAATTTCTTCTCACCATATAATCAGCAAAATATAAGAAAAAAATTAAAAGAGATGATTCATTCAGCCGATTCTTATTAAGATATTTCATCATCAGCTGATAATATTCAATCGTTACGCAAATCAATAGAAATTCATTAATGAATTCCGCTATAGTTTGTAATCGTTATTATAATATAATTTTTTCTCAAATTAGAAATAAAAAAGATATTTTTAAAAAAAATAGATAAGTTATTCAAATGATGTGTTTAATTCTAACACATTTTAAAAATTTCATATACTAAACATTTTTTTCTTTTTTTCTTTCTTCATTTGAAAAAATCTTTTTCGATTTTTCAGATGTGTATTGATTTCTCTTGTTTTTAATCCGATATATTCATGTGGGTTTTGCGGTTTTTCTTTTTAACTGTAATGTCAGCATTTATATTCATTATAAGGTTCATTACTTGCCACTGAGGAGATGTCTGTGGTAATGCACGCAAAAATTTAATCGGTATGTAATAAAGAAATACTCCGTTTTACGTCACTTCAGCTTACGTCACAGGAACTTTGTTATATCAGCAAGGTTTGCTGCTGCTGCTGATAATGATAATATATATATATATATATATATATATATATATATATATATATATATATATATATTGAAATAATAGATTGTAGTGAATCTGACTGTATGATAGAAATATGTAGAAAGTTAGATGAATCAAAACACTTAACTTCAATTCACATGCGTGATATCTTGGGCGAGCGGGACCGAGAGACTGGAGTTCAATCCCAGGGCGAGTCATATCAAAGACTTAAAAAATTCTACTTGATCCCTTAACACTCAGCATTATAAGGTATGGATCAAGGGTAAAGGGAAGCACCCTTCCCCTACACTTCGGTGTAGTAGCTATTGAAAAGGAAACATTCGGGTCACCTTCGACTATGGTCGCCAAATTTATTCCATCGAACTCCTTCAAAGACCGTTTTCTGAGTTTTTCTATTTAAAAACAAAATAGGAGAAGGACAAATGGTGGTGAGTGTATAGGTGTAACAGGAAGAGGGGTGGGTTAAAGGTTTTGATCTGAGAGTTGAGGTAGATTTAAGGAAGCTGAGAGGAAAAAGTAGGGACGGGTTAAATAAAACTTGTATAAGGTTTCTTTGAAAATTTGTGTTGTGAAAGTATTATCGAGCTTATGGGAGAAAGTATGGAACGGTTTAAATTCAAATGTATCATGTTTCATTAGAGTTTTTTTTTTTTTTGAAAGCGGAAATGGTTATAGTGAGTTGATGGAAAGAAATAGGGAAAGGTTGTAGGGAAGGGGTATAGGCATATCTTGTTTTGTGGAAATATATTGACTATAATGGGATGTCGAAGAACTTTGTCTATATTTTGGTGTCTAGGTGGCGATAGGAGTGAAAAAGGAGAAAAGGTAAACAGTGTCTGTCTGAAGAAGTTCGATGGAATAAAACGAACGAAATATCACGCATCTGAATAGAAGTTAAGTGTTTTGATCTATTTCTACATATTTCTATTATATATATATATATATATATATATGAGGATATATTTATTGTGGAGGATGAAATTTTCGTATGATTATAATTACTAAGGATGACTTCGTTTACATATTATTTGTTTTTATTTTTAATGGACTATATTTCAGAATCTTTTATTCATTCATCAATTAAGATATATTTTGCGATGCATGCGTGATAATGTTATGTCAGTTGCTACTCTACATACATGAATGTTTGATAACGCGCAAGCGCCTTCAAGGCAAATGATGGATTTTGTAAAAATTCTTTACTTTAAAAAGATACATCCAACTTAATTTTCGAGCTTGGTTTTTGAAGATTAGTATCTTAGAAACATACTTTTCATTGGTGCAGGATGCTCCAGATATTTAAGAACAAAATTTTAGCATGATATAATTAGACGCCATCTTACGCATGCACATTTGCATTTCTTTCAGACATATCGTGAACATTAACTGCTTCTCTTCTGGCACCCTTTGGTTATTTTGTTTTCTTGTTTAATGGCATATCAACCTTCTTGGGCTATTTAATGCCAAATCCATCCTTCTAGATAAACAGTCATCATCATGTCGTGCTGGTAGCAGGGGTATCCCTGAACCTCTCTCGCCACTCTTCCCTATCATTCATCGCCTCAGGCAGGTCTTCTGGACAACATCCCGTATCCTCAAATAGTTGCTGAATGTATGTTCGTGCTGGTCGTCCTGCTTTTGCACAGCCATGTGTGGGGGTCCACAAGAGTATATCACTTATGAGTTCTTCCCTGCTTCTCCAGCAGAATAGTTTTCGTGATAGGAGGCAGGTGGCTGTACAGTTGGTGTCTTGTGGGGTGTTGCCGCCAGGACTTGTTCAAGATTGCTCGCAGCATTCTTGTGTAATTGCCGTCTAGCTTCTTCTCCAGCCGTTTTGTTAGAGTCCATGTAGTGCATCCATATAGCAGTATCGATGCGACCGCTGCCTGGAAGAAACTGAGTTTCATTTTATCGGTTAGGTCTGATTTCCATATAATCGATAGCCTATTAATAGCTGTCCATGCTTTCGTTAACCTCGTGTCGATGTCCTTTTCGGTTGATGCGACAAGTAGTGGTACTATTTAAACCATACCTGGGTGAATAAGGGTGTTCATACTGTTGTATCATGGTAAGGAAGAGATATACTGTGAAATAGAGTTAAATATTTATTTACAGAAGTGGTAAAGTCCAACAAATATTAAAAGTATCACGCTGTGGTTGTTACGTCAGAAGTTGGTCTTACTACTGACCAAGATATTTCAGTACCACCGTGCTTAAGAAACACGACGTCTTTTATACCTTCGAGATACCGGAAGTCACGTGATAAGAGCCACTATACGACGCGTACCTTTTTTCAACGGTATTTGTCCGAAAGTGAACGTAATAGCGCTACTGGAGTTCGAATTCGCTTACTACGATTCTGCTGCCTATTTCTATCACCATAACGCCTCGAGAACACCCCCTGTGTGGTTTCGTTTGATACTTTTCTTTTATGCCATATAAACTTTTGTTGGTTATTTAATACAAAAGCCATCCTTGTAGGAGAGAAATGGCGCTTTTTAAAGCGTAACTGGTGAGTTAAGGAGCTTCAAACCTTTCTCGAGAGTATTAATCCGAAAATCAACGTAATAGCTAGATTAGAGTTCAAACTGGCTTACTAAGATGTCACAGTTTAGCGCATTAACCACTACGCCACCGGGGAATCCACCAATCACTATTGTTTGGCTGGGTTTCGTTTCGTTTCTTTTACTCAGTAACGCGACTGGAGTTCGTACTTGCTTTCTCTAATGTCACAGTCCGGTACGTTAGTCACAATGCCATGTGTTATCCCTCTCATCATATGTTTCTTATCATTGTATTCGACTGAAGTTGTAAGACTTTATATTCCACAGATTATAGAGAGATTGCTTTTCGAACCAGTTTCGACATTTAAGAACAATATTTTTATCTAAGACACTTTTTCGTTGGAAGAATTAACTTAATTTTGAATGATACAGCCTGTTAGAAAATATACAATCTATAAAAGAATTACGTATAAATAAATGATTGTTAAGAAATTTATATATATATATATATATATAGAGAGAGAGAGGGGGAGTGGGGAGAGAAGTGGTATATTTTGGTAATTCTGAAAAGATGATGAGAATAATTGGAAAAGTCGATAAACCAATACTGACAACTGATTCAGCCATTATATTTCGATCTTTATTTTAAAAATAACTTCTTCAGAATAAAAAAAATTCCAATGAAGATCTTTTTTTTTAATAAAGAACGAAATATCATTGCTGAATCCATTGTCAGTGTTTCTTTATCCACCTTT